>BOPP01000038.1:4133056-4179948 GCA_017312745.1 Gryllus bimaculatus
CCGCCCCAAATAGATTTTAAATTTTACCCCATTTTTCCAAAACAAGCACCTTATATCAATTGCGTTATATCAAATGGAGTATTTTATTAAGAACAGAGCCCAAAAGTTCAGTCATTTATTTTATCTAAAATAAGCAGGTAAAAAGGCATTTATTTTAAATAAAATAGGCATTCAAAAAGGCATTTATTCTAATGTAAATGTGGAAAAAGGCATTTAAAGAATAAAAATTAGACTGAAAATGAATTATTGTAAAAAATTAATAATTAAAATGAATCACATTTTCATTCTAACTAAAAAATTTATTTTAACTCTTTAAGTGTGAGGAAACATCTTTTCTTTGTAAACTTGATTCCATATAGTCATCCAGTAGTAAGACTATAAATTTGCTTTACTTATAACGGTATATGAAAATACTAATGGTACATGGAAAATACTAATGTTCTGGTTCAGGCACAAGTTCAAATCATCTGTTTTTATGAGACACGAAATGCTATAAAAACACAAAATGAATACATCATATCCTGAATATGAAATGCTTTTGTGGACTCCCTTTTGAATCTAGAAATGACATCAGTGAAAAGGAATTATATTTTTCGCTCTCATACTTGTGTAATCGCTAGCACAGAAAAGGGCATATCATATACAGCGAGCTCTCCTGAAACGGTATTGGAGAGCATACTCAAAAGTAGAATGGGATACCTTATGAGCAAACAAAGACTGTCGGTATCAATAAAAAAATCAAAAATTTTGACTGGTCTCATCTCCCTTTTTCATTTAGATTTTTTACATAGTCACAACTTCCTTTGTCTTTGCAAAGTACAACCATGCCTTTGTGTCAACCATTGCAGGTATACATGTATCCAGCTTAAACAATATCAGTGCCAGGAGAAGAAAGCAAAATAATGACATAAAAGGTAGAAAAAGGTTAAGATAAGTCAAAATAGACCTCAGAAGCTAAAATAGGCAAAATAAGGTAAAATGAAAATTTACTAAAACATCTTGAGAGGTACAATTTGATGAATTCAAATGACTTCAAGCAGGGTGCAAATTAATGGAGGGATTCTGGATTGTCCAAACCTGAAGTGCTTGATAGTGAGTTTACCTTTCCAGTGACACAATCCATATATATGAGCCTCATTTACAATCTCAGTTTTGTTATGTTCAAATCAAAGAAATTGGAAAAGATAACTTTCCCAAGAGCATTCATAGTATTTATTCAGATAGTGCTGCAAAAGCAAGGATAGTCTTCTTATCACTCATTAATCCCCACCATAAAATTTTGTTGTTTATTCTGTTTCTCTTTAAAAGTAAAATCTGTGTTCTGGATTATACAGATTCAGAATTTACTTATTTTATGTCCTACTCACTTATTTTGTAATTTAGGTGTGTGCATTTTACTTTTTATTTTCTTGTAGCACCTCTTTCCTCATTCATTTGTATGGAAATAGATAACAGCTCATTAACAAATAGATAACTGCTCATTCTAAATGTTATATACCTACATAATAAGCTGATAAACATGTATTTCATAACCCATTAAACTATTATTCCTTATAGTATTTTTTATTATCTGATTCTGAAAGTAATAATCAGATTCAAACGTTCAATGCAAGCATTAGTTTCCTTGAAATTGATTGTTATTGAAGTGATCATGCTGAATCAACATTCTCAATGATATTCTCAATCAGAATGTTGATTGTTGAATTACATTGATTCATGTCAATGTAATACGTGTAATAGTTCACTTCACAATGTATTCTTATATATTCTTCCACAATACTTGATATCACAATTGATGATAAATTTAATGATTCATTTGGAAACATTTTGAATTACAATTGTAATAATTTATTTTCTCTAATTAAGCATTCTTACTTGACCTATCCTGTTCTGTGTCATAAAGTGTGAGTAAAATCCCTCTGCCTTGTCTACACTTGGCAATCAAATGTGACACTCATCATGTAGATAATTATACATAGCTATGTATATACATTAGTTTTTCAGCAACCTTTTCACAATAAATCTTATTTAATAATCTTTGAGACAATTTTTATGTACATCTTATAACATTATGTTACCTTTTACCTGAGATTCGGAAATTTCTCTCAGTAAACCATCACTACCCACAGCATATGTTATATTGCCATCAGTGGTACAACTAACTGATGAAAATTGACAGGATTTTTCAATTATTTCCCCTACTCTTCTTCCAGAACTGGTGTCCCATTCATAAACAGCGCCTTCTAGACCACAAGAAATTAGTTTTGTGTCTCTGCTGTTCCAACTAATGCCAGTGACCTGAAATTTTATTAATTACATAACATCAGATACTGCAGTTTTATTTGCTATTTCATTTGTTATGTAAGTTCGTAATTATGATAAAACAAAAATGAATATGATTACCCTTCCATTATGTCCTCTAAGAGATATCATCAATTCATATGAAGTTGATGAATATATTTGAATTAAACTGAAATCCACAGCAGCAAATAAATGACCATTTTTGCTAAAATTACAAACTTTGCATCCTCTTATGGGCAATTTTTTTAGTGTTTTAATTTCATCAATGAGAATCTCCATGAAACGAAGTTTGTCCGAGAACCCAATTATAGCATAAAGACCTACTCACAAAATTATAAAGGTGTATTAAATAATTAATTTCAGAATATAAAATATAGGTAACAAATGTATGATGTGGGTTTTGAACCTGTAGGATGTAGAGAAGCAGAGCAGGGATCTTCCTGAAACCATTTTGAAAGTTCCAAATGTCCAGTAGCATAGTTCCATACTCGAACTGTGTGATCTGTAAGACCACAAGTCAAGAATATTGTTTTCCAGGAACAGATTGCTAATGCAGCAATAGGACCTTCATGAAGACTTTCACCCAAAGGGGTGAACAAAATTTCTGGACTCTGAAAGACAGTGCATCACAAATTTCTTATGTTTCTTTTATATGTTAATAGTGTAGTTTTAAAATGTATGCTTTAAATATTAGCCACTCAGCTAATTCTAATTCTCATATTTTTGAAAGATATTTGTTATTTTCCTTCAAATGGTATTTGTGTTCTAGATGCATTTTTCTTTGTTGAAAGTTAACATTGACTTTCATTTCTGATTTACTCTACTGGTGTTTGCTCTACATATTTGTATACTTCCTGTAACTCTGAAGAATGTTACATTAACAATCAAAATTAAATGATTTATCTCTAATAAACTATACAGTAATTAGAAAAGAAAAGGTGTTAGTCTTTGAAAGTATGCATTATGACATTCATTGAAAATATTATGAATTAAAATGTAAAAACAGATTTCTTTATTTGTGCCTTTATTATCTTATTGAAATCTAATAAAAGATTAATAAAAATATGGAGTATTCATGCGTTTTATTCCTTCAACATATTCCATTGAACAGTGTAAAAAAATTAAATGTTGATTTTCTTTTTTGTAATGCAATGTATGTCTTATTTATTGCATTTCATACTACTTTTGCAATTTCCATAATGTATGTTCTATAGAATCATTATCAAGATGAGATCAATTCAATATTCAAAGTACATAATATTTACTCTATTTTACAGTCATCTGATCGTTTTAAAATTTAATGTAATCTTATGTCATTTAATATTACATCTATTTCCTCATTTTTATTTCATAGATTTATTGAAGACAAAGGATCGTCATAAAAAATGAAGGATGAGTTGATCATTTCTAATCATCACTCATTTTCTTAAGTAGTGCCATTAAGTAGTACCAGTTAAGTAGTGCCAGTCAGTTAAGTTGTGTGTTAAGTAGTGCCAAAAAAATCTGTTTGACTTGCCAGAGTAAACATGTTGCAAAATTGTATACTCTTCCAGTACCAATTTGCAAAGTTTATATATAAGTATAATAGTAAAAATAAATTAAGTTTCTTGTATACTCTTACCTGTTGAAGTGTTGGACCCCACAATGTTACTGAATATAGTTGTGATCTACCTGTTGTTGCAACCAAAGTAGTTTCACCAGGATTAATCTGAAGAGTCTGAATAGAGTTGTAAGCTGGATCTAATAGTGTTTGTTCGTCACTGGCTGGAGCATCGTCTTCTGACAAAACATCTAATTTAAACACATTTCTTTTCACATACTTGTGATTAGTTTCTTTTTCAAAAAGAATTACTGTTCCAACTCCCATAACAAAAGCAAACCCCCTTGTGAATGCAATAAGTTCTCGTATCTGAAGATGCAATTTCTCTTCACTTGGAAGTGTTGTAAGTGACTCCTCGGTACGTAAGAGTGGTGGTGGCATTTCTCTACAAACAATACCCACATAAGGAATCTTTAAAATATTACTCATTCTCCATTTAATTATTTTTATCACAAACTTAGAAAAATTAGCTTACTCAAGGTCTTTTGATTTTAAATCTATTTCTACTAGCTCTTTAGCTTCATACACCACTTTAAGTTCTCCAAATTCCACCAAAAGGAGATGTCCATCTTCAGTTCCAGCAAGAACTCTGTCTATTCCAAGCCAACATGAACTAGTCAATGGATATTTCTCTGATTTGGAAAATCCATACGGTCTCCACATGTTTTCTGATAATCCAAGTAGGCGAAAAAGTCCAGGTCCAACCACACACACGATTGTTGCATCAGTTGGATTCGGCAAAACCTGCACATTTATTTATTAAATTACTGGTTGCCAGCAGCAGCAAAAATGGTGCCGACAAGAGTGGAAAATGGGCTCCTTGAGTAGCAAAAATACTGCTGCAAGTATGTGGAAATAAGTATTTTTGCTGCTGCAAACCCTCAGATTCTAAGCCAATAGGCTTGCATGGCAGGGATCAATGAAAACTTGTACATAAATTGCTAGAACAAGAGAAAGAATCTGAAGACACAAACAAGAATACATAATAGACATACAACGGTATTTGGGTGGATCATTTAAGTTGGCTAACGCAAATATTTTTGAAATAGTGTGAGGCATGGTGAGAAACTGCATGTATTAAAACTCTGATTAAATGTATTTGCATCAAATTTGTACAAAACAGCATGATGAATTTCTCTGAGTTGCTAGTATTCTTAAAATAACCAGAAGTATTGAGTGTTAAATTCATATTTATAGCAAATAATAAAACTGATTGTACTCCCCCCCCCCTTTCAAAAAATGTGAGGCAAGGATATTTTGATATATCTAGTTTTTTGAAAAATTAACTTAAGATAAATTCACAATAAAATGCAACCATAGCTATTTCCATCACCAAACAATTATATTATTAGGTATGCCATATTAAATAATAATTAATTTAAAATATGAATGTATTCTTAAAATCCAAATTTTCATTTTGTATATTGAAAAATCATTTTCTCTTCATCAGTATTTTCCAATATTAAACATAATCTGTCAATTCAAATTATTTCATGAATTATGAAGCATGTTCTTGAAGTTTGAAGTAAAATGAAAACGTTTTTTCTTATCATTAATTATGACAGGCTTAATAAAATGAAAAAAAGGAAGAAAAAAAATCCCTCTCTCTCTATAACTTTAGAACTCTTTCTATAACTTTCTAGAACTCTTTCTATAAATTTTTGTCTGTATAGCATTTTTTATTGTGGAGGGGACAAAAATTGACAAATGTATATTTTCCAAGAATTTTAATAAAGCATTAGATAATGTTTACATAATGAATATTTTTAATAATGAATTGCAGTGGAAGATTGAAATGTAACTCCAATTTTTGGAATCCTACCTCCAATACAGGGCCTGGGTTCTCAGGATTAAAATCTTTATAAGATGATTCAACTTTTCCTTTGTCACAGTTGTAATACAACATGGTCCATTCTGGTTCTCCTAGAATAGCCACTAGAAATTTGTTGTCATGAGTGAAGTACATGTGCTGAAATTCTAGTGCTTTTGAGTCTGGCGGGGGTGAAAGAACCTTCTTGCGTTTGAGAGTGATACTATCATATACAGTTATACAAGGTTTTTCATTTTCGTCTCCTTTGTCGGCAACAGCTAAGACATCTCTGAATTAAAGAAATTATCCAAGTTAATAAAGCAATATGTGAAAAATGGAAGTAATTATTTTCTATACTTATTTATGATGTAATCTATTGTACAACATACCTGTTTGGTGAAACAACCAAACATGATATATCTTTAATGGAGTCTTGAGAATGATATATGTATCGTTGCCTTATCAGAGCAAAATTATGAAATATCAAGACTCTGCCAGCTGGATACATTACTTCTGAATCTGATACAAACTGTACTCCTTTCTTTACGCCCGTTTTTAGGCCCAGAATGAAACGTGGTTCCAAAACTGGGATAGTATTCGTTGTCATAGCCATTGTGGTTTTCTGATTTTTTTAAAATTATTTATTCAAAATTGCTAGTTAAGTGGCAAACATTATTTTGAAACCGTGGGATAATTAGGTATCACGACATATGTTAATGGGGTATCATAACACGAGTCACTCACGTTTTTAAATACGAACTTTTAATTAAAACGTTTGTAATTACGAGTTTAAGGATGATGAGCACATTCAGATTGCAGGGTGACAGAAATGTATCACAGAGAAAAGCAAGCTCGCTTGATGTTAGAATGTAAATATAATGGTATCCTAGCAACTGGCGACGGACCATGCGCTGATGAGAAAGAAAACGGGAAGTAGGTAGATTCGAATATAGTCTCCTACATTATTTCAATAGTATACATAACTTTTGTGGCTCTCGCATGCAACCAATCTTTATAAATGAGGTCTATAAAGAACGAGAATTTCACGAAGACGTAATGAATTAAACTTGAACTTAAAAATATGAAAGATTTGTTTTTAAAAAACGCATCTAAATGTTCTTCCTGTCAAACGCAACCCGGAGCACTCGGTCAGGTATTCGTTTAATAACTCCTAAACAATGCGTTCTAGGGCATTAAAATCTAAACTTTTCTCATACCGTAATCTAGAGGATGAGATATTTTTCGACATTCTATCAATAGTTTGCCGGTTTGGTGCTTATCGATACTACCAAACCACCTATACACAAGGAGGAATATAGAATATATTTTTCATGACCTATATTTCAGCCCATGGTGCTGGTGGCCATCTTTGTGCCGTCAGACTTAGATTCCTCCATCTTATACTAGTTACACTTTCTGTTAACACTATGGTGCTGCGCGGACAGACGAAGTTTATTTGCATAATTATTAATCCAAGATTCGCTCTCGCAGCAACAACTAGAAATTTTACGAGTATTAATAGTTGCTTGTTACCGGTGAAGACTTTTCTTGTGCGCACGCGTGAAGTGCAACTATTCTTTTAACGTTTTACTGTTGTCTACAAGTGCTGTGTACCTAATTGTGGAAGGAACTACGATGGAAACGGACCATATGTTTCAGTTTTACGATACCCTTTAGAAAAATTAAGGTGGGGTTTAACATGCGAGAGTTGTCGCACGGGTACGCTAGTCTAGGATTAATTGTGCTTGAATTTTGATCGTAAGGACGAACAAAGAGAATCTTAAAAGAGCTTGGAATAAAGAAATGTTTCACTTTGTGTTTTCTATATGTTTTTTGGGTTGCTCAATACGGTTATAAGGTTTGCCAACAAAGATTTTTCCCAGAGACACGTTATTTTAAAGATCTTTTTTTAAATCACGCCTTTTTTCAATATAAAAATCAACTCAAAAGCCACCTATTTTTCGTAAATAATGATCCTCTATGAAATAAAAGATAAAATAACCTACATTTCATGTCATTAAGATGTTTTCTCTAATTAACGGTTTAGCCGTGTGAGCACCCCAAAATTTGATGTAAGCGAAACACATGAAAAAACGGGAACTATCCCACTTTATCTCGATATAACTTAAACACTATCAATTTTTCGTAAATATTAACCTAACCTGAAATGAAAGAGGCCTTGTCTACATTTGCCTACATTTTAAGTGTGCTTTTCTTCTAGGATCAATAATATCGTTAGTGTGCACAATATGCCTGGATGTTACTGTGAAAACGGCACTCCACTTATACGAGAAAGTAAAAACAACTCGATTATGAACTAGAAAAAACTCATTTTCAGTAATTTTTTTCTTTCGGGTATTTTCTTTTGGGAATATTTTACCTGCTTCTACGAGAGCTTATCTATTCCATCTTCATCACTGTCCAAGTTTCTCAAGAAGTTGAATTTTTATTATATTGTCTCTGGTTGGATCTTTCGTGTAAATACGTATGTACGAGAGTAAACCCAAAGTAAGGACTTTAAAGTGGTGAGGTCGCCAGGAAACTATTATTTCAGGCGTTGAAAACATTGTTGTGTTAATTGCTCTCCCCACTCCCAAAAAAGGGTGTGCACCTGTCTGGGACACACTCTTCACTTGGAAGTCGTTTGTAATAGTGCTCCCGTTTGGCTCTATTGCCGAGTGCGAGTTCTCGCAGTTATTCGGTCTTTGATCGCAAAAGGAGTGAAACCTACTGAAATTTATTGTTGAAAGAAGTGTATGGATGTCAAAAACGTCCACAAGTGGTTGCATACACTTCAGCAACGATGATTAGGTGAAAGACGAAGTTCAACTCTTAGGACAGATAGGACAAGAAATCTTCAAGGAAAAATACGATGAAACTTTTCCACCCACTGCAGCATTTCAGTAATTCTGGTTCCTCTCATTCCTTAATCATGATTCTCAGTAAATGGTTTACACAATCAACTTCTGCAGTCGGGATAAGAGTAGAGAAAGAATGATCCTTGCTTAACCAGTCACAAACATGAAAACGCATTCGTCTGTGAACAATGCTGTTACGACCAATGAATTGTTTTGCTTTGAGTCACGGCATATTTACGCACTGAATAAGGAAGAAAAGAATCACAGCTTTACCAGCGACTGAAACGCAACTTACGGGCTGAACAGCTTTATGATCACATTGTCAATATGTATATATTTGTTTGATTAATTCGCATAATATTGACCAGTAGCTCACAGGTGATGGTGTTAGAACCCTTTCCAATACCTCTTGCTGAGCACCGCGTATGAGTGTAGTTTCCTGACAGCTTGGGATGAGGTTGTCACATTAAATTTAAAAAAATAGTTTTCACCACGACAGTTTTCACCACGAACGATCTATTTATTTATAACAAAAATTATACATCACTCCATGCAACAATACATATAAAAGTATAAAACATTAAATAATAAAACAACTAAAATAATACTGTTGCAGGCGTCAAATCTCATAGATTGGAAACGAATAATCTTTAAAGTGAGGTAGGATAGTTCCCTGATTGACATCTTTCTATTTTTTTAAAGCAACTAAAGTTCGTGATGAATACGATTACATTCGTAAGAGATCGAATCGTCGCCTGATGAGCTTGCACTGCTTCTCGAGTCGTCCATTCCACCGTCTGGCCCGCAGTTGAGGCAATGCAGATGAGGTCGAACGGCCGCACGCGCGGTCTTCGCCAGGAAGTCGAGTCTCCAGTCCGGGCTTCGGGCAGCTCGGGGTTTGCGGCCCCGCCGCCTGCCGACCTCGGCCGTCCGAGCTGCTCTTCCGAAACTTCGAATGTGCAACCACCCACGGGTCGCCCTCACTGCTTCATGCCAGCCCCGCGTCTCGGGCCATTCCGTAAAAGGTAGAATCCGGCCGCCTCAGTAGGGCCGAAGGAGAGTCGAACTCAACCACTCGACCTTGACTCAGAACTAATACCCTGCGGACAAATAAAATTTTAGTTTCGTACTAAACCAAGTGGTCCGGATACATTCGTCACATGAAATGGTTATTTCTGTACCGACCTCATTATAAGGGTTCTAATGATCGAGCGGCGCCAAAATGCCAGAGGGCCTTAGGCTCAAGGGCTTTTTGTCGCCCGAAATCATAAGAACTATTTACGTCCGTGGTACATACATAATTTTATTTTTTCCTAATTTTATTGATTCAGATTTACTTATTTACTGATTAACTAGATATTAACTTGACTCGGTTAGTCTTTTCATATTTCTCTCCCATAATTCCCTGTCATTATTCTCTCTCATAATTCCTTCCATAAGAGAACATGTGGCGCCATTCAACTGTTTTTATATTTCCCTGGTAATCTCGATCCCTGCGATCAAGGCAAGTTATGCAGTGCATATTGAGCTCCGTATCGAAGGCAAGCTATAGCTTTCGATACGTATCAGTAAAAAATAAATATTTCTTGTGAGTTCTGAATTCCATCTACACAAAGTTAATTGATTGGTTATAAAACAAGAAAAGGGAAATCTCATCCAAACCATATACACCAGATTTACTTCCTTTTCACGAACGATTTCGCAGTATGTGTGAACACACGCATTCGCAGGAAAAAGGAACTCCAAAAAGAACGCACTTTGAACCCACAAAATATATTACGTCGAACCTCCTTCAAAGACATTCTGTTTTATATACAAAACGTTAAGTTCATAATTCTAGCATGTCTCTTGTTTCTCGTGCTCTATTATGGAATCATTTTTAAAAAAGGTTAATCTATGTCTAAATGTTTGAACGTTCAGATTTATCAAACTACGGTTAACGGGTTTCTTTGATAAGTACGTTTCAATTGTGATTTGTGTACACCGGTACCGGTTTGGTTGCCATTAAATATTAGTGTTTTGTCAAGTAAAAGTTATCACAAGGAATAATAATTGTAAGATATGTAAGAAAAATGCACTGCCACTGAAGATCCCATTTTCGCCACTAAAATATAAAGTTGATATTTACGATGAAGATTCTAAGTAAAGATATATGAACGAAGAAATCCACTCTTCACGTCTTTAATCTTTGATCAACCCGGAAACTATGTGAATTGCGAAAGTTTATTAATTAAGGCGTGTTATTAAGCCTCCTCTGAATGTGTATTAATTTTTTTCCGCTAGGTATGTTTTTATATCATAATGCATTTATTACGAATGTACTTCTGTTTCACCGTAAATTATCATGGGCAATTTCTATCAATGGATTTGACTATTATTTGTTTATAGTTCACTTACCTATCACAATCCATGATGGTGTTGATTCTGTGGGCGATGGTGAGAACAGTGCAATCAGCAAATTCGCTTCGAATGGTCCTCTATGTAAAAAGAAACATAAGAATTAACGGATATTTATAATGATAACTAAACCACTCTTAAGATATTTAAATGAAATTTTGAACTAAAATTTAATATTATGTTAATTTTTTATGAGATATTAGTCAACGAGGAACAAGTAATCACAATACGTGTTATACAACAATATTTTTTCAATTCTTTCATACAACCAAAGTCATGAAAGAAGTCCATGAAATGAATCTCACCTGAATAAGATCATCAGTCTCCAAGTCCACGGCGGCTGTCGCTTCATCCAATACAAGAACTTTGGTCTTCCTCAACAGAGCGCGTGCTAAGCACACGAGTTGACGCTGACCCACGCTGCTCGAACAAAAATAACATGAAAGACATTATCACAAAAATATTCCGCTGAAATAAAGTTTGCGATACGATTCGTTCATGCGTGCGTACGGAAAATATACACATCAAATAATTTTTATGGCAAATTTGCCTAAAATGAGTTGGTAATTATGCTTTGGAAACACTCAAGGATGTTCTATGTTAATGCGACGCCCGACCCTCGTCATCAACTGCGTAGCAAAGCGTCACTTTCCGCCGGAAAGTGCACCGGTCACGCACACTGTAGCAGCGCCGCGAGTGACTCATTCTCAAAATCGACAGCATGAGTGAACGAATCGTATCAGAAACTGCATTTCTGCCCACTATTCTTCGTCAAAACGCTGTGTAAACTGCGTGAGTCATTTGGGAGCGAGTAAAACGACATATCCCTTATACATTTAAACAATGACGTATCTGCGAAATTGTGCGAATGAAAGTAAATATGTCAGAACTATTCCAGAAACTAAATTCATCTGCACAAATATTGACTAAATTTTCTTCTGGTCTCTAAGAGAGACTTGCAAGTCTGGCTTTTGCTGATTGTAAACCGTCACCATCGTATTGCTCCCACTGTGAATCAAAATGTAGGAACAATGCAGCAGCAACTTATAGAGTGGAACAAACTCTTGAAACAATGGGGGGGTGACATCATTCAGAGTGGATCAATCTGTGGAAGCATTGCGGTAGCAACATACAGAATAGACCAGCCTGTGGGAACGATAAAGCGGTGACATAGTTACAAAGGGTACACGCCACGCTTGCAAGTGTGTGGGCCAGCCCGACTGGTGAAATCGGCGCTGGTCTTACCTGAGGTTCTCGCCGCCCTCCGACACCTCGTGGCTCAGCCCCTCGGGCAGCGCGTCGACGAAGGCGCGCAGGTGAGCCAGCTCGAGAGCGCGCCACAGCTCGGCGTCCGCGTGACGCTCGAACGGGTCCAGGTTGAGGCGCAGCGAGCCCGAGAACAGTACAGGGTCCTGCGGAAAGGAAAGCGATGAACAGGTTGCATACTGATGTGACGATGTGAAAATATAATTTTTGGACGAGTTGTACATATGTTTGTCCCGTAACGGGCAATTGGTCTCAGCGCCGCTGGACCTCGGGGTTCCTAGTCGGTCACCCAACCAGGAACCCGCAATTACTCGTATCCGTTTAAACTTTGTGACTTCACTTAGTTAACGGATTCGGCTAGCAGCGGTCGTGGCTTTTCAGTGGAACCATCCCAGCAATCGCCTGGATTACTCAGGGATATTCCGGTAGGATAGCCGGTCGGGGAATGAACACGGGCCTCCGAAATGCGAAGGCAGCGCGTTACGCCCTGAGCCACATCGCTCGGTAGCGTTGTATGAACTCGTGGTAAAGAATGGGGGATGGGCGTCGGTTACCATGGTCGCGAAATAGATAAACGAGTTGGGTTGAGTTCACGACAGTATTGACAGTGGAATGTAGGCCGGTTAAATATTCATGTGGAAAACTTATTTAAAACCCAATTAGTAGCGACTTCAGGGTATTGGAAGTTTGGCGAAACATTGGGGAAGGTAATTCTGCAAGTTCATCGGTGGTTCTAAAGTAAGGAAGATATCTGTGGAAGCGGAGAAGGTAACATTTGCCGACTGATTCTGGTTGTAAGATTTGTGTTATTCAAGAGATGTGCTTTGTGTTTGAACTTAAAGGGAATTATTTAAATTACCTCAAGAGATATGTTAACGGACAGCGACGTTTAGTGAGTGGCAATACAGCTGCTGGTGAATTATTTGTGAAATTCTGTGAATTATATGCACAAATGATCGCAGGCGGAGTATGCACATGAACATCTGTGCATATGCGGTTGCGGGAACATTGGATTCAGTAGATTCGTAACAACCGATACAATCATCATTTCTTTTCATCTCAATTGCATCTTCCAAATCTTTTACAACGTACATTCGTTTACATCCAGAGACGGAAGGCGAAAAGGCCTGACCACAACACAACAGGTCGCGCCAAATGTTAACTACTAGTGGAGACCACTGGATTGCGGGATATGGAAAACACATACGTGTCTGAACAATCGCATGCATTTTGTCTCTTGAGAATATTTCTTGAATGAGGGCAATCCACAAGAAGAAGTGATCGAGCGATTTGCAGGCAGTGAATTTAAAATCCTTATTTTAGACAACTTTTACTTTAATAACAGACGATACAGATCTGCTCAGGAGAATGGAGGAAAAATAAAATATTTGCAACAAAGAAAACTAATTTTCGATATCAAATGAAAAGGTTAATATTCTTACCTTAGTTAATAGACACAGTGCCTTCCCTACAAAATCGCACTTCAACTATCTCATAACCTCACCCATCCAAACAGTACGATTCTCACACCAAAATTCGCTTATGCGGAAACTCGAAAATATGTTCGTCCTCACGACATGCGGTGGTTGTAATTTATTGCTAGATTATCAGGACCTTCAACGTTTCTCGTGACTGATTTTTTGGGGGCAGGTCGCCGCTGCAGAGGCGTCAAGGCCACTGCAAGTCACTAAAAAATGATTGATTGGTTAGTGATTCTGGGCCCATCAACTGCTAAGGTCCCGTAAGTATAGCTCATGTTTTATAAGGAGAGGTGGCGGCAATCTTCCCCCGCTAGGTGGCGAGATCCACGCCGACCTACGTCAGCTTGCGGCGATTTTCCGGCAGTCTGTAAGTAGACCCCCAGCATGTGTGTGTGTGTGTGTGTGTGTGTGTGTGTGTGTGTGTGTGTCTAAGTGGTGAGGATAGGACAAGGAAGGGGAAGGAATGATCGCCCGCGGTCCGTGGTCCGTTTGTTAGGGTACTGTTCCGTCATTCGCTTGTTGTTGGCCGGAGAAACAACGAAAAGCTCCCGATCAGAGCAGCCGGTCGCTGGAATTCTCCTTCACACAGAGGCTGAATTCGACCTAGCTATGTAGCTAATGGCCTTGGACCTGTCGGTCAGAGACACTGCAGTGCCATCAGTTGATGCCCTGAGTCACGAAGAAGAAAAAAAAAAGATTTAGAAAAGCTGGTTGGGGTACCTGCGGGATGATGGTGAGCCTGGAGCGCAGCGCGTGCAGCCCCAGCTGCGCAGCGTCCACGCCGTCGATGGTGACGCGGCCGCCCGCCGCCTCCACCAGGCGGAACAGCGCCAGCGTCAGCGACGACTTGCCCGCGCCCGTGCGCCCCACGATGCCCACCTACACACACGACCCGCGGACTTCGTCAGAGGCGGGATTCAGAAGGCCAAGGGGGGCAACTGCCACCTCCCCAATGGAGGGACAAATTTTAAAAAAATATTTCGTTTCGCTGTTCTTCAAATTTATGTTACTTATATTTATAAAATATTTACTTTGATAAATAAATAAAGATATTGTCTGGTATCAATATCTGTCAATATCTGTCAATATCAATCAATATCTGGTATCAATATTGATACCAGACAATATCTTTATTTATTTATCATAATAAAAAGGTATCTACCTCACCAACAATCCAATTAAAGATTTACTTTTATCTATATTTTGAGAAGAAATTAAATAATAATTACATTTAATAATATCTAAATTAAATAATATAATATAATATAATAATAATAATAATAATAATAATAATAATAATAATAATAATAAATTTAATAATATCTAAATTTAATAATAATTAATAATACCTAAATTTAATAATATCTAATAACATGCATTTATAAATTGGTGAACTTTAGTTCAGTATTTAAAAAAACGTGCGTAACGTAATGTTTAGCGTTACTGTGAATATCCCGTGTCAATAAAGCATATTTCAATTACATTTTGTTTTTAAACGAATTATGAAGCTCTGCAATAGTCTGTATTTTCCACGATTTAATCCTACTCCTAGGACGGCTTACTGCGGAGGGGATAGAAAGTTACAGGACGTGAATCGATGATTTATTGCTCGTAAAAGAAGCCGGCATCGGTTTCTCAGCTGGCGGCAAAGGTCCCTCGAGTGAATTTCTTGGTCATAAATGCCAATGGCAAAACTTTCTTTGGACATAAATACGGCATTATTTCAGCACATTGAAGTCATATTTCAATAAGGCAATATCAGTGTTGCAAAATCTTAGATCTTTGAACTAGAGTAAAGTTCAAAATATACACTTGTCCAAAGAAGAGTACGCCTACAAACATATCGCTAAATGCGTATGCAACAAAACAACATTATAAAGCAGTTGCTATTAATATTTTATGTTTCTGGGTACCCTAACTGATATGGTCATTAGTTCCGTTTGTATAGTGATTGTTATTTTATCCCGGGTGGTGGCAGTGATCCTCCCTCGCTGGATGGTGAGATCCGGCGCCGACATACACGTCAGCTTCCTGCTGATTTCTCCTCCTGGTCTCTCCCCGGGAGGCCCCCGCACAGACGAGAGAAGCTCTAAGCTCACATCTGGCCTCCCAAATAGAGTGGCAGTGTATACTGCGATTTATGCAACTCTGTTCCTGGCAGGTATCAACTGTTGATGGTTTCATTCGATTCAAGTTCCCGATTGGATGAAACTGTCAACAGCTGATACATTCCAGGGGCAGGGTCGCGAAAATCGCAGTATGGTATGTGTAGGTGTGTTTTTTGACAGAGGGAAGGGCAAGGAAGAGGAAAGAAAGATCGTCCGCAATCCTTGCGCATTGTTTATGGTACTGCTCCGTCCTTCGCTTGATACTGATCGGTGGAATCACGGAAAAGACGGATCAGAGCAACCGGTCGCTACAATTCTCCTCTAGACAACGCCTGAATTCGATACAGCTATATAGTTAGTGTTGAAAGTCCTGCCATCGTCGGGACTTGAACTCTAGGATATCCCGGTCAGGGTCACTGCAGAGTAAGAGACAATACTGAGTCAGAACAGCCGGTTTATTTAAAAAATGCTATAAGCAATACTTGCATTTTGTAGAAAATAATATTATATGTAACCGAATTTGAAACTAATATTAATAAAAATATTCTTTACTGTTCGATACAATATTTTCGAACTGTTAATGAATGAAAATATAAAAATCGAAATAAATGTATAAATTAAACAAATATTATCATAAATAAATTCATATTTTTAAAAGTTTCTTTTCTTTTTTTAAATCCCCCTCCCAAATAGTTTGACTACATTTATTGTATACTACATTCACAATATTTATTTATTTATTTAATTTGTTATATATTGTTTTTATTTTGTAAAAATAACGGAATCTGCAAAAAAATATGTACAACGTTTCCAATTTTATTTCACTCGAATCAATCTTCGTGAAGACCGCACTTTGTGTAGATCGCACAGAGTTGCGGTTCGCGAGCCATGAGAACGAAAGTAGCTGATAACGCGGGCAGTGCTAGTGTTTCGGTGGTTGTGAACGAGTCAAGACGTTGGCCGAACAACGCAGGATTGGAGAACTAAGTCGGACGTCCAGATGTGCAAGGTGAGGAAAATGTTACATACTAATGATCGAACGTTGAATTGGCCTCAGTTATGTAGTTTATCAGAATCTAGTGGAATCAGAAACTAACGATTTAGAGCTAATGTGGCGAGTGTTAATGATTTTAACCTTCATAAGTCGAAAAGTAAATAGAAAAATTGATTTATTGCACTATGTACTGATACAATTAAGTAAGTAATATAGAATATTGAAAATTGCACCAAGCTTATGAAATACGTTAGGTCTGTCGAGACTTATATTGTCTCCATTAATGATTACGAAAAATGTCCAGCTCAAATACGGCCTTTTCTCTTTTACCTGTTGGCTTTTAAATCGAATCAAATTTGTAATCGTCCGACTAGATGTTTCGACTCCTTTTAAAAATGGGTCCAAAAGTAATGGTTTTCGCCTTTAAAGTAAAATTTTATCTGCGATCCGGCTGCAGCCACGTCCCTTCGTCTCCATGTTGTAATTCTACATGCTGTTTCTTTCGCTAAGCATGAAATCTGGTTTAGCCCATGTGAAGTCGTATCATATCGTATCGTCTCGTATCGTATCGAGCAGTGCCGTATCGTGATGTGTCGCACCGTGCCGTGCGTCGCTTATACTTTTGTAACGCAAATCTCCGTTTTGTACAGAAGAGGGCGATTTAATTTCTTGCAACTTCATTTGCTACCCAATAAACGACGATATTCAAGTTACATAAAACAATTGTTCATTCTTGATTTTAAATTCATGAAAATGGATATTATAAAAATTAATTTATTAACAATATTATTGCATGAAATTAAATGGCAACCTCCGTCCATGAAATAATAATGCATCTGCTACCAACTGGCAAATCATATCATGTCAGAAATAAAGATTATTTCACATAAAACTAAGTTTTTTGGGACAACCATTACTAAAAGCTGTTCTTTCGGGTCATACATAGCGTGATGAAAGTTCAATTTTTAGCCCTAGTTTTAAGTGAGACGATGCTAAAGTGTTCAGAGAAATCTGTAAATGCGACAGAGAAAATATAATACTTTCATCTGACCGCATCGTCCAGTTCTGACCGTAATGTATTATTAAGTGATTTGAATACTTGAATAAAAACAAAATGAAATTCAGTAAGGGTGACTAAAAAAACAGTCTATTACACACATGGTAAAAGTGAATTTATTTTACTTGTATGATTGCGCCACTACTTATCAGCGTCGTGTCGCAACCTTTCCTACTCGCAAAAGAAAGGTTCACATTTACCACTCGTACTATAACTATTTTCCACGAGAAAAAGTGAATATTGTTGTTAGAAAATGAGGGATTAAAGTAAAGAATTCGCTCCCTATGAAGATATTATTTACTCTCTACGGATTAAATTGTTTTCTCCCTTGTTTACCTTACATTAAAAGTAAACGACACACATGAGTAAAAATTTTAACTACTTGAATACAATGTGAAAAACAACTCATTTGTACTGTTTTGCTTCCTCACCAAAATACGCCAGCATAACGTTCTCATCTATTTTTGATAATTCTTTATCTTTACACTAATATTTAAATTTTCTGTAAGCTGCCAATTTGCTATTTAAACATTTTCTTATACTTTTTGGCGTTAAAGTTTCAATAGTTGGTAGTATCAGATATGCATTTAAGTTCAGCCATGACCTCCATGAAACGCGTGGTTATTTATCGACAGTTTCCTTGGTAACAAACTCTAGTCACGTGACACAAATTTTAAATTTCATAGATTAATATTTCAAATATATTTTCTGGAACTATTATGGTCGTTTTCCCTTCATTATAATTGTAGCCCTCGGCCTCTAATTACATCTTGTGGTAAATCTCCTAATTGTGAACGAATCATGGCCGCGTCGAGCCGAGTCGAGTCGAGTCCCCGCGACCTTACCTTCTCCCCGGGTCGCGCGCAGAAGGTGATGCCGTGCAGCACGAGTTCCAGGCCTTCGCGGTAGCGCAGCTGCAGGTTGTCGAAGCATACTTCCCCGTGCTCGGGCCACGCGGACAGGTCCCGCGTGCTGGGGCGCTCCCACGGAGCCTCCTGCAACACGGTTTCCAAAATGGTGAAAACACACTCCTGTAATTGCAGTTCATAACCCTGGAAAAAAGCGCCTTCCAAACATAAACCATGAGTTTACTTCACGAGTATTTACTCAGTTCAAGACTAGTACAACGGATTGCTACACTACATGTTTAATATAGTGTAAATAATACTTATTGAACTGCAGTTTATCGTTTATTGATGAGTCTTTATTGATGTTAAGAAATGGTCCAACTTTAAAGGTGGTGCTGTTCGGAAACAGGTGGTCCAAAAAATCACTTTTGGTCTCATTAAACGCAGAATTTATTCCTTTATAACTTTTGCATGGATCGCTTAATTAAGAGATGGGTTAATTTAGATGATATTACGAAAAAGAGAAACCAAAACAACAATTTTTCCAACTTTGATAAGCTCTAGTATGGGACCGAGTGGTCAAAAAAATGCGTCTGGTCTCAATCAATGGAGAATGTAATGCCCTTCAACTTTCAATGAGACCATGTTTTCGATATTCTGAGTCCTTTACGAGATTCATCCGTAAAACCGGAAAAATACTTATTTTGGGGGTACATTGTTACCCCACACCACTTATGCACAACTCCGTCAGGGGGAAAACATAGGATAGTTATATTCGGCCACAAATAAAGCAATTAAAACGGTAATGTCTTTCGTAGCAATTATTTCCGATTTGAATTTTAATTCTACCGGTATATTTTGCTTGTTTCTGTAGTAATTGCAAGAAAGAATGTGCTCTTGTAGCACCAATAGTTAAGTAGTGCCAGGGACCTCGCGAACGTTCTTTTTTATAACCCGGTCCTGCTGACGTCATTCTGTACCTGAGGCACATTGCAGTACTCTTCGATCCTCTCCACGGACACGATACTCTTCTCCAGCAGGGACATGATCTGCACGAGCCAGTTGAGCATGCCGGTGACCTGCAGGGCGAAGCTCAGCGACAGGCCCACGAGACCCGGGCTGACCTGGCCTCGCCCCAGGGCGGCGAACAGCGCGGACAGGAACACCACCATGTTGCCCACCAGTTCCACGCGAATCTCCATCCATCTGCGGCCCAGAGCGACGGGTTATGTTGTGCATGCAAGGGGATTCAGGGTAAAAGTGGTTGGAGAAATGAGCTCTTACATAAAAGACGTATGTGCAGAAGTAAACCAAACATTTAATTTGTTGAAGGTGGAAACGAGCGAGTGCAAGAAACTTCTATAAATAAAAGTAAGGAAAATATTTCAAAAGAACCAAAACTAAAGGTATCTTAACATTATAAACGTACCGGCTTCGGTAGCTCAGGGCATCAAGAGATGTCACTGCAGAGCTATGAATACCGACGGTGAGAGTATTTTCGACATTAGTCTCATAGCTAGGTCGAATTCAGAAGGAGAATTCTGAATGAGAATTCTAGCGGCCGGCTGTTCTATCGGTCGTTTTCCGTTGTCATGTTATTTGGCTTCTACATAACCAGTTTTAAGTCTTGAATTATTTATTTTTTGCGATTCCTGCACTTCTTTTTAATAAACTTTTTAATGACACCTTTACGACTCAATTTTAAATTATAAAAGTAGTTTTATTCTGTGCGATAGTTGCACTCGCAAAGGTTTCCTTTCCGTTTTTCTACAGTCTGCGTTGCTGTTTTAAATTATGACTCGACAGACTATGGCCATAGCTGTTAACTTGAAGATAATCCATTAATAAATCGATCCATTAATCCAATGGAAGCAGAAATTGAAAGAAAATTATGCAGCCTTCAACCACGAGAGAGATGTCTTCGTTAGATACCCAGAAACAGCGAAAGAGTTTCGACTGTGACTGAAAACACATCAACAAATATTTGATAGTTTTATTCCACCTATTTTCATACTGCTCACACCGAATGAATGATCATATACTGATTACAGCTTAAGTCATGCCACATCAAGGTTTCAAAGTAGAGGCCAACAGCCATTAAATGAGTGCTATTTACGTGTTGCGTTTTGGAACAGTATTTTTTGTTGATCTTAGTATGCAAATAACTGTTGTATACGAATATATACTCCACTTTGTTACTGCAGTATTTGTAAAGATTTGTTTTTGTTAAAAGGTTGAATTTATATCAGTGTCAAAATAGTATTATAATTGTTGTTCTTGAGCTGTGTGCATGCTAAGTTTTGAAAAATCAATCGAGCAGTTTTGTTCAGCAGGACTTTTGCTGCTGCAGACCCACAATGTTATTTTTAATTTATATCCAACATCTCCAGCCATGGATGCGCTGTTCTAAAACATAACCCAGTCGTAAAATAATAGACAAGAAAAAATGTATTTTTTTTAGTTCACGCAGTCTCTTGACGCTGTACAAATAATGAAGAATGTTTGCCTATATCCCACATGTTTCATGTTTCATAATTTGTACTAACTAAAATACCACACAGATCCTAGAGTGGAGAAATATTTTTCGAGAATTCTCGGGATTCCTGTGTCCGGCGACTTCAATTCCGAGATTCCTGGGTGAACCACTTTCTCATCAGCAGAGCTAGTGGATGCGACGCTCGGAATACCCCGGCTGAGGAACAAACAAAAACTTGGAGCTCGCATTAATTTTTAAAGTGACAAGGAAGTGATATATTCATACTTCAATTATAGTATTTCAGGACAAATTTTAGAAAATTATTTTAAATGATTTGTTTTCTTGAAGGAGGATAATACTTTTCCTTCCCAAGGACACAATTAATCCACATTTATGTGCCTCATTTATTTTTTCCATACTTGAAATGTTCAAATCAAGGAAATAGGAAAAAAAGCTTTCCCAGAAAATTCTTAAAGTATTTGCAGACTATGCCGTGAAGCGAAGACAGTCATTTCAGTCAGTTTTCTTTGCCAGTTCGCCCCTTTGGGAAAAAATTGCTAATTTGCACCCTGCATTTGTATCGTTTTAGCCATGTAATTGATGTCGTATTTCGACTTGAGGTAAACACAAAAATTGGCACTGGTTCTGTATTGTAACAGTATTTAAGAATGCAATATTTATCCATGTAATTGAAGTGCTTGGGGCAGTAACAACGTAAGTAACACTAACCACTGCAAGTCTCATGCTGTTCACACATGTTAATAACTGGAATTTGAAGAAATTGTGGCCCATCTTATTACTATAGTACATGTCTAGTTTACATGTACAGTGTGATTCGTTGTGGGGACTTTATTCATGTGTAAATATACAGACTGAATTTGCCAAAATTGGATACTGTTCGTCGTTTAGTTTTGTTGTAATTAACGTTAAACTTTCAACAATGCGCTTGCACTCGTGTGACATGGGCTACGGCAAGTGTGCGAGCGGCTTCACCTCGCGTTGGGGCTCGGCACTTCTCTGGAAAACTCGTTTGCGCTGAGGGTTAACGAAAGACCGTGTTTATGCTACCCAAAGTCGAGGATCACGATGACTTTCTTCGGCGCATTGAAAGATTGGCGGCAGAGAGTAAGGTACAACCTGGCAAAGAGCGTGTCACGGAGACCGTGCGTCACAGATGCCCATCTTGCGTTCACGCAGGGGGAGGCCATTTTAAACACTTTTAGAGCTCCTGTTACAGGAGGTGAAAATGCAAAATTTTGGCTGTATACACAAATATGATAAACTATCCTAAATAACACTTAAATAATTGTTTTTCTCTTCTTTCATATTCCTTACAGGAATAGTCAATAATAACATTAGGGAACAATGTTTAATAATTGGTTGTTTTTTTTTGTGTGCGAAAAATGACCTATGACAAAAAAACGTTTTTTCTTCAAAAATTTGATTCGGATTTACGCTATTTCCTTTTGCACTCATGAATCGCTTACTGTATTCTATCACCGGACTCTGCATGAGCAACGACGACTGGTCATCCTGTTGAAGAGCTTGAGGTGGTAATAAGATAAGACACTGGGACCAGAATCGAGATATTAACATTTATGAACCCCGGCAGACTTGCTATGCCCAGCGTGGATTATCTAGTTACTGCCCTCAGCACTTCAATTTAAAAAGAGCATTTTACTTACGTTTCGGTCATTAGCCCTGCGAAGTAACAGCGCTGATTGGTGTCAACACGATTTTCCGACTCTCTTTCAAAATCTTTCTGACGCCCAAAGGCTCTGATAGTAGCAGCGCCTGTAAAAAATCAAAACAAATAATTTGACGGCTTTTGTGCATACGAACATCTATCGCATAATTCCACAAATTCTCGCAATTATATTGTTAAATTTTAACATAAGGAGCATGATACAAAGTTGTTTGATGTTGGTAAGGGAGAGATAGTTGCAATGGACATTGTTTGAATTTAGAAAAGGAAGAAAGTTTCGAAAAAAAGTTTCAGAACGTGTTAGCGTGGCCTACTTCTTTCAAAAGTGTGCCGTTGTTCATTTAAAAGTATAATAAACGTCTTCATTCTCGCAATAAAGTAAGGAGGCCCATGCTTCGACAAGATAATCTGGTTTGGAAGTGCCCTATTTAGCTCACGGCCAGTTTAACTTACTTCAGGATAGAAAATATTTTTTTTAATAAGTGTGTTTCTCTGAAAAATCCGATAGGGAAAATTTTTAATAAAGGAAATATTTTAGTGAAAGAAAAGCAATTCACATTGCATTTTGTTTTTTAAAGATTAATTTTATTTTAATTACATTTATTTTTATTCTTTCTTAATGCAATAGTTTAATTTCGTCCCGTTTTCGATGGGTTAGGGTGTTTTAATAGTTTACCATATTGATTTCTAGAAATTAATGATAATTTTCAACGTCTCATTAGCGCCATACGTACAACGTTGTTTCATTTCATATTTTAATGTATATAATACGTATTTTGTCTTACCTGTAATTGTTTCTCCGAAATGAGAGTAAACCGGAGATCGCGTAGTTGATTCAAGACGAAACATTTGTCTTGCCGTAGATACATAAATTTGCTGCGAACAAAAATTAATTTAAGTTCTCCAGCTGTATGGGAATCTGTAAAACAAAATGTGCTGATGATCCTAATGAAGGCATACATCTTACCTGTATGAGAACGTAAATGATAAGGATGGGTCCTACTGCAGCCAGAAAGATAGGCGTTGAATAGCAGATGATAAGTAGAATAGACAGAACCTGAGAGACAGAAAGGCTGTTGATAATACTTTCAAATAGTATATACTATCATAGACACAAGTGTACTTTACCATAGACATAATAGACTGCGATGTAAATATGTACCCAGAATACCCAACTGACCTCATGTCACTAATCTTTTTTGGAGGTGGATATCGAAGTGATGAATGAATAAAAGTATAAGAAAGGTAGAAGTTTACAGACGACAAAGACGATTAGCAAAACATGCTATCATTTGGTGCCTCGAACTTTCTTATTAGTTTCAAAAATGGTCGGAGTGAGTAAAATGTTCTCTAGATAATTGAGTTTTACATTTTATAGTTTTGAGAGTTAAGTTTTGAACTAGTGGTGTTACAAGAGCACATACTTTGTGCTGTACTTCTTGTACAATTGGAATCTGCCATAAAATATTTTAACATTTTACATTCCATCCTAGTAACGTATAACTCGCCGTTACTCCCGTAGTTACAAAAATACTTAATTTCCTACAAAATCTTCAGTAAAATCGACGTTTTTTAACACGTGGTTATATTGTACCAACAACTCCTTCTCCCACGACTCTTCATCCATAATCAGCACTTTACATCAGTTCTGCGCGACATGTCAGTTTGGAAAGTCATTGATAGCCCCTCGGGTGGCTCATGGGCACATGCTTGCTTTCTGAATGCAGTCCCGGGTTCAATTTCCGACCGGGGTCAAAATGAAGTTGTAGCTTTCTAATGGAATCCTCTCCGTTTCTAAAGCTGTGTGACGAAAGGGAGCTCGGGCAGGCCAAATGGGCTAGGTACGGTGAAAGGAATACGTCACTCTTGCAGCATGTCTTCCTTGCTTCCAGGCGCTGATAATAATTAAAACAAGGCCCAGTCCTGGGATCGCCGCTAGATGCCAAAAGTCGGATTTACCGAAATCTAAATGCCAAATGCATGCGTACATAGGACATTGATTGTAGCAGCGCAACCTATCATTTTCTAACAAGTAAGAGCGTTAAATTTTACTTTGGTAATTACATCTACTGTACCGTATATCAGTTTCACATGGCGTTTTAACTACTATATAATTATGTAGAGTAATATTTACATTTTAGAGTTTGTGGATATTTGAAATTACTACATATTTGGCCCATCTATTCGGCCCTTATCTTCCTGAAAATACATCTTTTCCAATAATTCTTATATTAGTACTTTCTCTTTAATCAAGTAAGAACAAGAATTTCCACCTTTCTACTGCAATTAAGATCTTTGCATAATTCAAAATCGTTGTCAGCAATATCAAAGAAATCTTTAAACTTTTACAGTCTGTTCAAACCTTCTTTTAATGCATAAATGTTAACTTAAGCAATATTTGTAGACTGTTGCTAATAGTTATATATATATATATATATATATATATATATATATATATTTATTAGGGGTATTTTTCTAATGGATGTTGAAAAAAATCCATTTTTTATAAAACGAAGCACTAGTGGTGGCGGCTATCAACAGCTCGCGCACAGTAAAGTAGGTACAAAACAACTCTCCAGATGTTTGGTATACATTACGCAACACATCGTTTCGCGCTTTTAAATATTATTCCAGGATTAAATTCAATATCTCAAATCTTAACTCTTCTTGCCATTGTACAATTGAAAATACAAAGCAATAATCGAAAAATATACTATTGTGATTGTTATATAGTAAGTCATTCCTCAAAGTTGATCGTTTTAACACAGAATTCCGGTCATTCTACTTAAAGTATGCAACGAAATGCAATGCAATGCTTTAAACAATTTTAAATGTCAAATGAAAATGTATTTCTGCTATTGAATTCATTTATCAACTTTAAAGAAAAACTTGTAGAACCCCCAAAAGTGTTTACAACCTGTAAAAATATTTGGTAGGTCTGTTCACCTAGCTTTCGGAAATTACGCCCTTGCCTATTGAGCTACGAGCTTACAGCAGAGTACAAGCACTGATAGGTTCACCCTATAATTCGGTAATTTTTACATTTCAAAAAGAAACAAACACATTTACATTACATAAAAACGATTCCAATTTCGAAAAAATCTATACATGAAATCATTTTTGTGGCTTCATGCAAGAAGGGCCAATGCCAAATGACTAAACAATATTTGTCCATGTAAAGACAGATAGTAAAATAAGATAGAATCAACATTTGAATTTGATCTTTTTTGCACTGAAAGAATGGGCTTTAAAGCACACATTGGCCAAACAAACCGAAAATCACTAAAAACTGACATTGGCTCTTCTTGCATCAAGCCACCAATTGATTTAAAGATCTGATATTGAGAAATAGATTGCATCGAAAAAGAAATCTTCAGTATTAAAGGCGTTAGACGGGTTCGAAAATCATTCAAACTTTGTCTCATTGGAACAAATCTCTTCCATAAAAATGCTTGGGAAGTACCTCGAAGGTGCAGGCGACGGAGCTGTCGAACTCGCCGGGGATGGAGTTGTCGAGGGCGTCCACGTCCTTGCTGAAGCGCGCCACGATGCGGCCAGCGGGCGTCGTGTCGAAGAAGGAGAGCGGCGCGCGCAGCACGTGCTGCAGCAGGCGCGTGTGGAGGGTGCACGCGGCGCGCCACCCGCCCAGCTGCGGCGACAGCCCGGACAGGAACGACCCCAGAGCTGCGCACCCACACAACACCCGACTCCTTCAACGACCCAACGCGCAATGCCTGGAGTTGCGTTGTAATGGGCTGCATTCAAATGCAGTCCATTCCCTCGCGACCGGCCGCAGGCTTTGACAGCTGGGTGGGGCCCGCCAAGTAGGGACTAACAGCTTTCAGGGTTGGTCAGGACGGAGGGGTCAGGACTCAGGCCGGGGTCGGACCAATCCCTTCTCAGTTGGCCCTGAGTCTACGAAAATATAGTTCCAAGGCGGAACCGGGACCCGTCTGGGGACCTGACCTGACGAAACAGCTCAGGTGCTCTGTCGCCTCACGGCGCCAAACTTGCAACTAATGACGTGGGTATCGCCGAGAAACTTAGAAGCTGAACGGACGTTTTGAATCTTCCACCGGAGCGGACGCTCAAGAAAAATCGGAATTTGATCCACTTTGTTAGTGGACACCTGTCACGTTTGCGTTAATTTGCGAAACTTCAATATAAGTAGTCTTAACGGCCCAGCAAACTGTGCTGGGATCGCCAAATGAGTCCTTTAAGCAAACAAATGTGAAACGGAAAAGGAGGTGAAAGCTTATGGGATGTGCATTTCTCAGAATTCAGCGATAGCTTTATTCTACCTTTATCTTTTGAAACTACATTCATTACAACAATTTACTACGACGTAACGTTTTGTAAGGAACTCGTTTTATATGCAACACGTATTCAGCATGTGAAGCGGTAAATTATCTCGTGGATATTTTGGTTATTGGTGGGCATTAACGATTAATAACATCTAATTTCTCGCTAGGCGAAAATGAACATCTAAGCGTTCACGGCAAGTACTCACAGTAGCCGACGCCGAGCCCGGCGTAGACGCAGATGTAGAAGACCGGGTTCTCCTGGTCGGCGTCGTTGGACCAGCGCGCCAGCCACGCGCCGGACCCCAGCGAGAAGGCCTGGTAGACGAGGTTGGCGGCGAGCGTCGCCAGCACCAGGGCCGTGCCCATGCTGCGCAGGTACAGCCAGTAGATGCGCCACGAGACGCGGCCCTTCTCCACGTGTTCGTCTTCGATGAGGCGCTCGCCAGCCACCAGCTCGCCGCCCTTGTCCTCGTCCTCGCCCCCGCCCGCGCCCGCCCCCGCCCCGGCCCCTTGCTTGGAGGTGGAGGTGCGCGACGTGCGGGACGTTCGAGAGGTTAACCTGAGATTAGAGTGGGATGCTTCCATTACAAATGAGCTGGCACAAAGAAACTTGGCGCTTCAACGTCATAAACTTTCTCGCTTTATTTCTAAATTTGCAATTTGCGAAGATTGTGAGAGTTTAAAATCATACCTGAGCCATTCTTTTAAGCGCCCGTTCTTCTATCCGTGGAAAAAATTTGGGGCGGTATTTGAGAAAATATTTTTTCTATACATTGCATGAATTTCAAGCACAAATTATGCAAAACTAATTGTATAAAAAATTACATTACCTTTATTAAAGAGCTTATTTTTATAACAAACTTTGTCTTAAGGCAAAATGTCAAGTTTTTGCAATTTTCGAAAATACAGTGTGTTTGCCGAAAATGGGAGTAGCACCGTATTTTTTTATCGTTCTACATATATTTTCTAATGATATAATGTCTAATGATAAAATGAAATTCTAATTATACATATGAGCATAAATTTTAAAGAAAAAAATTAAAGAGGTTTTTTAAACAATTTTTTTGAAAACTATTAAATTGTCTATATATTGCCCAAAATTACGCGAAAACTACTCACCAACATTAGAAAATCTATCAAAAAATACCATTAAAATATTTAATTAATCAAATGCAACGATATTGTCAATTAAGGTAGATTTTTTTAGTGGTGTATTTCTTCCTTCTATGATTTTTTAAAATGTTTTTAACGAATAGAAACACATTAATCATTAGAAAACACAGACATTCGCATATATTGAAATGCCATGAAAGAAAATCGACCTTGAAAATAGTTTTAATAACTAATAATGCACTAGTGGGTATTGATATTTGTCTCTCGAGCAAAATTGTATAACATATTCAGATTTTAATCTTCCGAATACAATACTATATCTGAAAACAAGTTTCAAATCAGGCAAGTAAAACTTGAGCCCCCTTACCTTTTAAAATCTCTCTGAACATCACCACTGGCCAAGCCGTCTGCTCTTTCATCAACGGGTTCCTCATCGCCTTCTTCTTCATCTGTAAATAGCCACACTTTAATTTACATTTGAATATTTTACTGAAGAAAATGTACTGTATTTTCAATCAGATCTTTACATTCTCAGTAACATTTTCAGATCCTCAGAAACCCTGGTGAGCCTATGAATGTGCACTAAATATATGCTTCTATTGAAATATATGCTTCTATATATTCTTCTTTGAATGACCATTCAGTGTGGCCGTCTCTCAGTGACGAGTGCAGAATTTCTGCGTACGAAACGTGTGGTCCCTAAATTAAACCACGGAGAGTACATTTGAATACGTTGCCTGGAGTCAGCCGATGATTCTGTAGGGAGCACAGCTTTCAGTCAAAATTTTAGTATATTCTCGTTGATGATGGACAACCTTTTACGTAACGGAATTGACGATTTTTACATTTTGGTATCAATGATTCAGAATTTGCAAGTTCTTTAGTTTGAAAAGAAAATGTCCAAAGAGAACTAGGAATTGTGATTTTAAAATAAAAAAAAAACTCCTATGTGATCTTTATAATTTATTGATATCTCGTATGTGGTAAGAGGTACACGTGAGGTGTTTGTAAGATGATTTTAGAAAATTATTACGAAAAATTAAAAACTTAATTTTATTATACAGAAAGAGTAGAATGTCTAAACAAAGCCAACTCTGCATTATTAACACCATAAAGTGTTTTTCCTTCCTCTGTAAGTTTTTTCACATAGGTTTTCTATCATGAACGACTATATGAAGAGTGGAATATTTGTCCCCCAAGCAGTTCAGCTACAGAAACATTGTTTTTGAGAGCTAGCTTGTTTTTACTCACCCGCCTCTTCAGATCCATCTTGTGCGTGCTGCTGAAGAAAGTCGGCGAAGGCGCCGCCCTGCTCCAACAGTTCCGTGTAAGAACCTGATTCGGACACTTTTCCTTCTTTCAGGACCAGAATTTGGTCAGTCTCAGGCAGGTACGTCACAGCGTGAGTGACAAGGACGCGTGTCTAAAAGAACGAGAGAAAGGTGTTACATAAAGTGGAGTGTGGCTCAGTCCCGTAATAATATCTTTTTGTTCATTGTTATTTTTAGTTGAAAATTTCTTCAGTGTTAGCAAATTTGGCTGACAAAAGAAGCCTTTGAACAGAACGATAACCAAACGAACGGCGTTTGTTATGTCACGTATACGTAGGAAATCTGTGACAAATTAGCTTAATAGATCAAAGTTACAATGTTCTTATGCGCGGAAAGGAATGTTGATGAGACCACCCACCGTGTCCACATCCAGCCATCAGCCTGAAAGAGCCTCAAGAAAGGGCGGACCAGGCATGTTAGTTGTTAACGCCGTTCTGAATAGGTGTGCTATACCAGAAATCTATGTCTAAAGTTCTTTCTCCACTTTTTACTATATGTAATCGGTAAACCGATCTTCTTCAGGGGTCGGTAGATTGAACTCTGAACTGCTGACGGTTCTCCATACAGCTGCACTAAACGTGAACCCCATGACAATTATCCATACTGTGAGAATATTTATCGACTGCCACGAGCATTAGATGTATCTAAGAGACGTAGAGAAAATGAATCTACCAGAAAAAATATAAGACATTGGAAAAGTTCTTACCATTAAACTCATTGATAAGACAACGAAGAGAATATGTTATTAGATTTCAACGCACCATTCATCGGCATCTCCACCACTGCAACATAACTAGGCGTCTTACCCCATTTCCAGGACACAACATGATATTTTAATTCAAATCTTAAAGTTACATTTGAACTTCTCCCAGCACCAAAGAACGAAAGTATTCAGTGAACTTGAAATGTGGAAGAGAACGCTCCTTTCGAAGCCAATTCCCAATATAGGGCAGCGATTTTCGCCATCACGATTCCCATCTGTCGCCCCAACGCTTACCCCGTCGCTCGCCAACCTGGCTTCGCGCTTCCAGCCAAGTGTCTATTCTTCACCCTCCCCCCCCCCGCCTCCTGAGCTACAGTCCTCTCTTCCCCGCCCTGCTGACTTGTACATTCTCGGCTGCAACGCGAGGTGGTACCCTAGTTGTAGGCGGAGTGGGTTGTCCCAGCAATTTTCCATTGGAATTTTTAACGCATAAGAATATTATATCTATTGAGCTAATCTTCCACAAAATTCCTATTGCAATTCCGTGATAACTTAATTCAATGCACGTAAATATTTGTAATTTTTAGAAAAAGGTACCATTAACGATTCAAGAAAGAAAAGAAACGGTCAAAAAAAGGTCCAATAAACACAGAATTCTGCAGGTTGGACGGAATTCCAAAAAAATGAGTTTTCTTCCCGGGAACGGCGGTATTTTTTTCAACGAATTTTCGGAATTCCGCCCAACATTGTATCCCTGTGTGAGAGGGAGGAGCTCACCTTGTTCTTGAGAAGCCCCGCTGGGCCGATCACTTCATTAAAGAGGTGCTTCCCCACGTGGCTGTCCACGGCGCTGAGCGGGTCGTCCAGCAGGTAGACGTCGGCGTCGGCGTACACGGCGCGCGCCAGACTCACTCGCTGCTTCTGGCCGCCGCTCAGGTTGATGCCCTGCGCACCGAACCGCATCGCACCAAATTACGCAAGGGCAATTACGGAAGTGGCACGAAGTCCACATTTTCTCCAATCTCAAACCTTAAATTCTCTCATTTCGCGATACTCGAGGCGCGCTCGAATGTCGAGGCGCGCTCGATTGTCGAGGCGCGCTCGATTGTCGAGGCGCGCTCGATTGTCGAGGCGCGCTCGAATGTCGAGGCGCGCTCGAATGTCGAGGCGCTCTCGAATGTCGAGGCGCGCTCGAATGTAGAGGCGCGCTCGAATGTCGAGGCGCGCTCGAATGTCGAGGCGCGCTCGAATGTCGAGGCGCGCTCGAATGTCGGGGCGCGCTCGAATGTCGAGACGCGCTCGAAACTATGGCGACTATAGTAGTCGAAGCGCTCGGATCACTCGGAGCATCGTGACTCGAACTCTATGGGGCGAATCGCCTGTGACTCACCTTCTCCCCGATCTCCGTCTGGTCGCCGGCGGGCAGCATCTCCAGATCGGGGCGCAGCGCGCAAGCGTCGATGATTCGCTCATAGCGCGGTTTGTCCAACGGCCGACCGAAGAGGATGTTGTCCTGCAGAGTGGCGTTCTGCATCCACGCCTGTTGCGGCACGTAAGCTATAGTTCCCTGCGCAAAACGAACTGATCTGAAACTAAAGTGACTTTTGAGAAGCACTCCACCTGCAACTACTCTGACTCCTAGGAAAATACACTTCGGTCAATCCTCTTCTAATAATGAAATAAACGTCTTTGGTACATTCGTTTCCAACCAGATGTATGTGAAGCTGGGAATTTGGTATACGTATAAATAATTCTCTTTTTAATTCCAGACTATCAATTATTTTTCTTATTTTTGTGAATGAATAACATTAGCTGTTGGGTGGCAGTCCGCAAAGCGAAATTTATACTTCGGCTCAGAAAATTTCTCTTAAAGTGTGTATGTCCAACGTCAATGAACACACTTTGAGTATTTTCTTGTCTCAACTGGTATATAATTGAAATGGCGTATATAATGAATGACTGAACCATTTCAATTATTTAATATACTTTATTTAGAAATAAACAATTTGTACATCTCTCGCTACGGTTTACGCATTATACAGAAAGCATTGTAATGCTGCAGGAACAAAGGGCGAATTTTCATCAAAACAACTCTTATTGCAGAACTTTGGTAACAAAAAACTGGACAAGCTTTACCCTAAACGTGTAAACAGTTAATTACTTTCTCTAAAACGTGACGTCAGAATACATGAAATACGTCCGTCATACAGAAATATCAATTGACGGCAAAAGTCTGTCCGTCCATGTGGAGTCAATGTTAGTGCCTAAACTGTCCAGCCGATATTGTGCAAAACTGATGCTCTCCAAGCGATGTGGCTGATGTGGCGGACCACTGAATTTGAAACTGGTATTCTAATTTTGAAGGGTACCTTACATAAAGCCCTTAGGTCATTTTCAAAATTTAAATTAAAAAAAGGTCTAACTTGGCGGTCGGGTAGCTTAAGGCAGCTTAAGAGAATGATGGTGGTCGCAACCGCAGGTCTCCCGAACTCCCCTGCTTCCGTGTGGCCGGTTACCTTGGTGTTGACGCGACCGCTGAGGCAGTGCATCTCGCCGAGCAGCGCCGCCAGCAGCGAGCTCTTGCCGGCGCCCACGGGCCCCACCACGGCGCTGAGCTGCGCCTCGCGCACGGCCAGGCGCACGGCGCGCAGCGTCGCCGGCTCCTCGGGCGCCCACGCGAAGCTGCCGTCCGCCACGCTCAGCACCAGCGCTGCGCACACGCGCGCATATGCACGCTCGCACCCACACTGCACAGCCACGTCGAATACAGACTCTGTCTAGCGGAGAATTGGCGGCCGAATGCTCTGGTCGGAAGTTTTCTCTAGTTTCTCTTGTCAACACCAAGCAAACGATGGAGTAGTACCCTAATAGACTGGCCACGGACCGAGCTCAATCTATCCTTCCGCGATCTACTTCTCTCATCCCACTTAATACCACATACGCCCACATACACACAGTGACTCATACTGAACATTATCACCACACATGTCGGAAGACTTATCGGGAGCGCAGATGTCGTCCAGGCTGGAGCCTCCAAGCTCCGCTTGGCGAAGATACCTAGATTGGGAAAACCAAGCCGCCGAGTAGGTTGGCGCCGATATAGTGGGGGAGGAACTCTCTCGTAAGTCACGGTATGCATACACTACACTTACGGTACCAGTTTCCTAGGTGGAATACTTCCGACCTGGGTAAGATTTCTGGGCACTGTATTCTATGTCATTAATTACCTAATGACCATAATTCGCTACAAACACAAAATATTCCATATTAATGTGAATCCACATTTTAAACAAAATTAACCAACTGGACTTACGATTTGCAGCATCGTGTGAAACACTTGAAGAATCTAGCTCCTCCGCGTTGATGAATTTGTTGATACGGCCCAGCGACACACGGACCTGGAGAAAGAAATTACATAATTACACTATTTGTTTGGCAGAATGGTGATGAAGAAACAAGTTTAAAACATGGATAATGTAACTATCCGGGGTAACAAGGCATTACCTAACCACACCTTAACTCTAAACAAAATAGTGAAAAACAGTTCTTTAAATAGAAAGAGCGAAACTGAAGACGTTATTCTTTCATTAGACACATGCTGAACCGGAGCGAACTGTACGAGTTTCGTTTCCTATTTTGGGTTTTGAAGGTCTTTATAATTATCTTAACTTGTTATGATGAAGTCGTTTTGAAATGTGACTCCTTGTGTAACATTAGATGTTAGTTTTTTTTAAAGAGAACACTTTTTACTTATTTTAATTTAATGAGGTTTTTGCCATAGAGACAACAGAAAAAGTGTCAAAGCGTCAGATAGTCCAAAGATGTGTATCTTTACCACTGAATTATAACATAATGTAATAATAATAATAACAATAAAAATATCAATTAAAACCGGAATGTTCTGAAATCAAAACGGAAAACTGAAATTTAAGTCGAAACATCTTAATAACCGAAAATATTATCTGAACTTAATGCTAAACTATTTGATGCCCTCATTTCAAATAAAGTGGATTGGTTGTACCTGCACAAGCGATATGATGAGATGGGGCAGCATCACCAATGGAATGCGAATCATGTTGACCAGTGCCAGAGACACGAAAGCCTTTTGAGCATCAAGGACGTGGGAACTATCCATCAGCAAGTACGTTGTAAATGTTACCGTTACCACCTGCAATTTGTAAAAAATCTGTAGTTAATACTTAATAAACACAATTTTTTAAGAAAAGAAAGTCATATCTTTTTTATTCTGATATGAGGTAGGTAAATGCATCAAACATCCGAGTTTAATGATTCTTGTATTTGCACTATCAAGTCATGATACGGATGAATTTGTACGATCATTGAGAATGGCGAGACATTGCACGTGGAACTCACCACGGTGGGCGCGCACACCCACAGGAGCGAGATGCACGCGTCGAGGATGGCGCGCGTGCGCAGCACGGCCTGCTCCTTGGCGCGCACGCGGCCCACGCGCTCCTGGAAGCTGGGCTCCCACGCGTACAGCTTGAGCACGCGCATGCCGGCCAGGATCTCCGTCATCATCTTGATGCGCGTGTCCTTCTGCTTCATCTGGCGGCCCTCCAGCGTCTCCAGGCGGCGCATCACCACCATGCTCAGCGGCACCAGCAGCAGCACCGCGCCTAGTCCCGCCAGCATCGCCATGCCTGCCGAGCGTGCCAAACGCCACCGGATAGAGATTTTGGATATATGGGCTACATCTATCTATATGTAAATAAAACGGTATGTGCCTATGTGTGTCGCACATAGACGGAAAAACTACGCGACCGATGTCGCTGAAATTTCCACATTTTGTTCTTATTAATAATAGAAGTGTTTTAAAGATATTTGAATAAAATTGAACGTGTGGAGGCGTTGTTGACAATGATGTATGCGTTTATGACGACTCAAGTGCCTCTAACGTCTACACCACCCGCCGCACAGTCAATGTTTTAACGATATGATACTTGACAACCCAATTCCAAACCAGAACATAAAACAAAACCATACTTGCGAGAAAGCCTTCATCTGTTAGAATTTTTGCTGAGCGTGACGTAAAATGTGATTAACAATGGCGTGACCAGTATTGTGAGATGTGTACCATTTTGAGACCAGTAGTATGACACTGAATCATTGCCAGGCCCACTAGTGTCAAATGAAAACGAGAAAGACTGTATAACAAACACAGCGCGGAAGTTGGTAGAGATGATGTGTGTGTGTGTGTGTGTGTGTGTGTGTGTGTGTGTGCGTGCGTGTGTGCAGAAGTACCTACTATTGAGTGTCAGGAAGGAACGCGAACGTTCACTGCTCTGCCGTTGGTCTGTTCTCCGCAGGTTGAATCGCATCTGCGTACATGGACACGATTTCTTATGGAGAGTTGTAGACGACCACCCGGACCCGGACTCTGAGGTCACACTCACGCCGTTAGCTTCAAGGTGGAGGCAGTAAGTAGGCGATGCAAAGCTCCATGTTACCGGGCCTTACCCAGTAACCAGTTGGGCTCCTGGCTTGTCGACATTTGGGCAGGATTGGAATGATCCGAATTCCACATTTAGAAGCCCGACGGGGACCAGATACCCCTTTTCAAATTGCCTACGTTTTGGCAATATTAACGGCAATAGCTTCAAGGTGGAAGCAGTGAAGACACGGAAAGGAGTCCCAAGCCGCCTGTACCTTACTTTGGCCCAATACTCTGTGAACTGAGGAGGTACTTGTTGCCGGCGCACGTGAGTAGCGCATTGTTTGGTCTCCGGTACTAGCCTGGATAGCTGGTAGCTCTGAGCTAACAGGGCGGTCCCAACCCAGGCACTGAATGGGGAGGTTGCCGTGATGGCAAACTGCGTTCTGGTGGGATCCGAATATCAATCTGTCGGCGTTCTTGTGCACCGACAGGAGGTGCGGATAAAGGCGAAAACTCAGATACCCACCTTGGTGACTTGTGCCCCCTGGTAAAGCAAGACATTTGTGTAGTAGTATCCTACGCAGGGTCGATACTGCCCGTTGTCTATTAGACATGGTTGAAGTGACGCCAGCGAGTCTGTGCGCGTCCGACATCACTTGTGGCCGGAAAAGGAACAGCGAGGTATAGTGCGTGTTTTGACAGCACAAGAAGTGTTAGGAAATATTCGTGCCAGCGTGTATATTGTTTGTAGTGAATACAGTGGGAACTGCTAAACGCTCGTCATAAAGTCCAGACGCTCAAGAATCGTGACAGATTGGATCATTCTGTTGCACGATAATGCCCATCCGCAAGCTGCCAAGGTTGTTTCGATTACGCTGCAGAAGTTCCGCAGGGAAGCCCACACATCCTTCACACAGTCCAGATCGATTCCACGGGATTCTAACATTTTTGAAGTCCTGAAGATATTCATGGCCATCGATTTGCTTCGCACAAAGAGGTGCGCGCCTGGGTAGAGTCATTGTTTCAAAGACAACTGCAAACATGTTTCTGTGAAAGCATTAACACACTGGCCTCACTGTGGGATAAATTTATAAATGGTTAAAGCGATTACTTTCCAAATAATACACAGCTAACTTACGTTTTTTTCATTTATCTCATTTTTACTTCCCATATCTCATTTGACTGGTCCACATATTTAGTAACTAGTAGTGCTACAAGATGACATTTCTGGCATTTTTTCAAACTTTAATAATTTCCAAAAATTCAGAGAGTTCAATTAAACAAATGACCTGTGCCATTGTTTTAAGTGTCTTTAAAGTTTTTGTTGTAATAGAAGAAAACGTTTAAGGCAACAATTTGGACCGGTTTTTGAGAAAATATTTATTTTAATATTTTGCATTAACTTCAAGCAGAAATTACGCGAAAACACTCGTTTTGTTTTTAAATCATCTATGATATTTTAAAGATTTGATTTTTTAGAACATTTTGTTTAAGACAAAATTCTCAATTTTCAATATTGAACTTTTGCAATTTTAACTTTCCGCAATTGTCGAAAATACGGAGAGTTATTGGGAAATGGAACTAGTTTCAGTATTTTACCGAGCTTCGATACATACGAGGAGAAAACTGAGAAACCAATTGTTTAAAAAATGTCTAATTTTACTACAAAATTACGCGAAAAATACTGATTTTTTAAGAATTGTTTATGACGTTATTTCGAGAACTATATTTGAAGAACATATTTCCATTCAGGAAAAAAATTATTTTAATATTATTTTTGGAGTAAAATTCCGAAAAAAATTGAACTTTTACAAGTTAAAAAACATCGAAGACTTCAAAGAAAGTGAGACATGCGCCATTCTTTTTAGTCTTGTACACTACCCAGCAAAGATTAATCCAAAAATTTGTAGCCATTTCTGAGAAATTTTGAAAATGTTGAAGCTTCATATAAAGTACCTCCAAAAATAAAGATGTATTTCGTAATCAGAGGATTTCGAGTTCCTTTAAATCGATTCAGGTATACCAAGTTTGAAGAAAATCGGCTGAACAAAATTTTTTAAATCTTGAATATTAATTCCTGGTTTTCAGATATTACTGTTCAATGACTAATAACGAAAAGACACCTAAAATAAATTAAATGAAAATGGCTGAGTAATTGTATCTAAATTATTTAAAAAATTAGTTGTAACAAAATATGCAAACGTATTTCAATTTTTAGAGTTTCCTGCTTGTTTAAAAATTGTTCGTGGATTTTCGGCTTAATAATAAAACTTGAAAAAATGCAAATACTAGATTTAGTCAATTTGTTGGCGACCTCTGTAAGAATATCTCGGAAAACGAGTCAGAAAGAGCCACGCGGCCAATGCTCAGTCGTTAGGTCCCACCAACCGGCCCGCCTCCGCGTGGCCCGCGCTAAACGGCGGGCTAGTGCAATTGAGCGGCCGAAATCGAATCAGGGGCCGCGCGCCTGCGCCGTCGCTCAGCGATGCCGGGAGGGTTGCCTATCCGGCCGCCAGCAGGCACAGTAGAGACGAAAAGTGCCGAACACAATTATACTACTACGTATTTTGGAGGCGTTCCTAATTCTAAACCATGCACACTTTATGAGTTCTTCGCTCTATTATTGTATTCAGCTGCAGATTTTTTTCTATTGCTGAACTATTTATTTACCTATGACACTCATACTACTCGTAGAAGAGACGATCTAATAGTCGTAGTTGTGAAGCCAAAATCTCTGCCGTTGTCGGGCCTTCTCAATAAGGCGTTTATGTTGAGATGTAGTCGTGATTGTAATAATTGTAATGACGCATGTAATGAGCTTGAAGATGTAGAAGGTTGAATTAGTGGCTAGGGAAATGGGGTACCCACAGAAAACTTTCTGTGAACTTGCTTCGTTCTCCACATTCCACGTGCATGGAACGAGTATTGAATCTCCCCCCTCTCTCTTTTCCTCGCCTGGGTTTTCAAACGAAGTCCCCGTGACGATGTGTCACGTGCTTCGTGACGTTAACTGTTGCTGCGTAGAACGATCAAAAATCGGTGCTCGGAACTAGCTCACCCTTGTTTTTCCATCTTGAGCCGTCCTCTAGGTTACTGAATCAAGAGTGCGTTCTTGATGCCCCTTACCACAACTTCTTTGCTACTATTGTCAAGAGCATCACTGAACCCTTTTACTTACGATCATCGGTCTTTGTCAATGTAGTAAGAAAGATTGGAATTGCATAATCAGCCATGACACTAAGCCAGTCTGAATACCAGAGTACAAACCAACGAGTACACCTACGATATTACTAAGTAATTATGCACAGCCCATCTACTTCCTTTTTCAACGCATAATGATTGGATACTGTAGAAATACGATGAAAATTTCGCAGCCACACTGCTTTCGTTAAGTTGCCAAATGTTTTCAACCCAAAAACTTTCGCTTTTATTTCAATGAAGGCGCTATGACATTAGGACAAACGTACTTAGTTGGTATTACATTCTAAAACAATTATGTAATGACGGCTATTGATTCGCGAGTATGAATTATACTGCGGTACGAGCGATGTTGTAAAATTCTTAAGAGTGTTGGTGTATTAATTTAGAGGCATTGTGCATGGAAATACGGTCAGAATTGTGAAACTATCAGAATCTCCCACTCACAGCAGTTAGCGCGTCACATTTTCCTTTCCGTCAGGGGTCATCGGCTTGGTTCGAAAAAGGCGTCCTCTCGTTGGGCGTATATGACAGCCTCTCGTAACGATTTGGAAAGTTTTGTCACGGGACGTGCCATTTTTCATCGCCGGAGGAAATACACGTACGATTTTGCAACAACAGGATAAATCCTACAACTCATCGTACCTAGACACACATGACTTTTTGAGATTCGAAAGCTGCCAATCATAAAAGCTCTAAAGAGAAAGCATTTTTAATGTTCCTTCTAATCGGCTCCCAGAGACTAGTTTTAAACAAGTGCGGTACAAAAAGGAAAATGAAAAAAGAAAAATTAGGAGTGGAGGTCACCATACGTATATTGAATAGATCGTAGTTTCCGTTTATTAACAAAAAGATACGAAATTTGCGGTGTATGAAATCCCTAGCTAGATAGAAACACCAACACCGCTTCATGCGCAACTTGGCACGTTCGCGGGAAATTGAAGAGCAGGTGGACTTGCGTAGAGGATATCGTGTTGTGCGATCGTTAAAACAATTTGTAACTATCAGTTACCTAATTCAGGAAATACCTCTCTCCACTGTTTCTTGGGTTTAGCTTCGATGAAACCGGGTCATAGTCCGGGCAGTCACCAGTTGGGCACTTGGCTTCAACATTGCAGTTCCCGATACTCATGGACAATTTAGAAGGGATTTGTCCCGGAGCATTGTGAGTGGCGCTTAACTCGACTTCAGTGCTAACTTGGAAAGCTAGTATCTCTGAACTGACAGAGTGGCCCGAACCAGGCTTAATTGGGGAGATCCCCATGAACGGTTACTGCGTCTGGGATCCAGACACCAGCCTGAAGGTGTTCTTGCCCGGAAAGGAAGTGCGAATAAAAGCCAAAGAACCTAGATGCCCACCCCGAGCATTTCTCCCGGCAGGACAAGTAGTGTGCTGAAGCAGCCCACGCATGGAATACGATGTTCCAGTTTGTAGATCTACCACGACGTGAAAGATCAAGCTAAAGCCCTTGTGCTCCTCTAAACTATTCAAATTACCTGTTTCATCCCCAGAGCAATACTTTCTAGTTGGCGAAAGGAGCGTAGCTGAATTTTTGTCGAGGAGTAGGCGGAAGAGCGGAACTGACGGTCTGAGCCTCACCACGTATTGAATTCATTAGTAGAATCGACCGGATTGAATCGATTGAAGTGTAGGCGAGAGCACTACGATCTGACGGAAGAGTATTTTAGCAAAGCAAGGTCATCGACCGCAAGGAATATTCCCTTCGTGTTACTTCTATCCTCACCCATTACTTTCGCACACAAACATTTGCATGCACTACACTGTCACTCGTGCCGGAGACCGGTCGGGAGCCGACTAGGGTGGTGCCCCGCTGGTGGGAGATACTTGGTTGGGGAAAACCAGCCAACCGACGGGTGCGTCGGCGCTGAATCTCACTATCCAGCGGGGAAAAATCACCGCCACCTCCCGATGGAAAATAATACACTTCATTTACGGAAACAACGCTTTTAGCATTCGACGCGGCCGAAATTACTAATCAATCAATCTGAGTGAAGGAGCGCAGCCGTGCGTTTTCTCACCCAGCTGCATCCAGAGGAGGCCGAGAGCGATGCCGATCTCGAGGGGCGCGGACCACAGCAGGTTGAGGTAGCCGCTCACGTCCACAAAGCGGCGCGCGTCCACCGACATCAGGTTCACGATCTCCCCGGCGGTGGACTCCTTCCGCGAGGCGCTGGACAGCCTCAGCGCCTGCTCAACACGCACGCACACACACTCTTCATGTAGTGATTTAAGGGTTTTGCAGAAATCTCGGACAACATGACATTGGTATGTACACAGTCGATTTACAACGAGCAAAATACCCGGCGTTGCCCGCGTTTTCTTCATGTCCAATGTTTACGAAAGAAGAAAAATATACATTTTATATAAACCAGTAAAAGATGGTTATTTTCAATGCAATTGGTTAAAAAGTAAATAAAGTAATGTAATTTTCTTTAATTTTATTTTACAATACATTGCTATTATATTATTTTTATTATCTTACGCGCTGATACTGGTCTCTAGCGAACCTATTAGGTACCGTACCGCTAGTAGCCTCTGGCGGAATATGTTAGGAACCAATCTGCTCCTAGCGACGGGCAAAAAATAATGATCTTGGTACTTTTAACAACATGTTATTTAAATTAATTTTCGGCACTTTTGCTGAATTAATCTTTACCAAACTTTACAAGGACACTACAGCGATCCTGAAGAAGAGCCAGTAAAAATTGCATGTATTGCATGTTTTCCATATTGTTCATTTTCTATGACTCATGCGATTTCCGGCTTGGAATGCATTGAAACAGAATTTTCTTCGTAAACTGTTTACTTGTTATTACAAAATCAACCTTCGCAAGAGTTCGAGGTGTCTTCTGGGAAGAACCTGGAACTGTCTCAGCCATTTCTTGAGGATTTTTCGAGAAATAACACAAACAGGTGTTTTGGTTGTCAAAAGCAAATAGCTTCTGTTTGGTGCCGTGGAAAATGTATTTGGAATGTTTTCATCTGTTCTCGCTGCGAGCATTTACCTTAATCTCTGTGAGACGAAGGAAGACAATATTTCATTCGGTCAAGATATGTTGCGCGGGTAATACATCGAAATGACCAGAAAATTGGCTCTTTGATAATCGTGATACATGGCAAACTGTCGAGTTAACAATGGGTCCTTCTGTTTTTTACGGCACTCTTTTCAAAACATTATTCCTTTTTGATAATATCGCATGTTTATTTCTGTCACACATTCAATAACTTCGGCTGTAGTTTCCACGTAGGTAAAATGACACAGTTCGTTAGTAACATTAATTCTTAATTCTATGAACCATCATGCGCTTCGCAACAGGAATAATTCAGATATACCTCTCAAGGAAGCAAATAAAGAAGTAAGTTTAAGGGAAGAGGATAGCTTACCTTCTTGTAAATGGCAGCGATGAGGGCGGTGTTGACTCGCATGCTCACGATCTTGGTGATGCGGTTTTGGGCGCCGTACAAGATGGTCTCGCCGTTGGCCGCAACCAGCAGCAGGATCGCGTACAGGAGGCCTCGCCATTCGGGCTCATCGCTGCTCGCGAACTCGATGAGCAGGCTGCGTGAATGGCGCAACGAGAGGGACTTGTTTAATTAGTGTCTTTATTATTATTGTTTTATTTTTTCAACTTTTACATTGGTTATTTTGTACAAATTCGATGCTAGCAAACACAAGAATTCATACAATTTTACAAACATTTACAAAAATATACACAAGAGATATATAGAAAAGAATAATATTATGTATGCTTTTTAATAATAATAATAATAATAATAATAATAATAACTATTATTATTATATTTGCGTATAGGCCGTTTATGACTACGCTACACGTTATTTTTCGAGTCCTCGGAGAGATTTACGTGTGTAATTACGGGGATCAAGTTTTTACAGCTGTATCCCTAGGTAAGACAAGTTACGCCATGAATTATAAATAATGGGGTGATAAGATGACAATGAGTGGTGAAGGGACAATCACAAATGCGATCTTGCCTATGCAGCACTTGAATCTGCAGCTTCCACGGCGAAGACGACGGCTGCCGCTACCCTCTGCGCCACGGAGCCGGCTTTATTATTATTATTATTATTATTATTATTATTATTATTATTATTATTATAATTATTATAATTATAATAATAATTATTATTATTATAATTATTATAATTATAATAATAATTATTATTATTATTATTATTATAATTATTATTATTTAATTATTATTAATTATTATTTAATTATTATTATTATTATTACTACTACAATTATTAGTCGCAATGCGTACTAATTCGCAAAGGAAAATTAACAAGACTTTTTTATAGTTGGCAACTTTCTATCTGAAACGTTGCTCAATATCTGGTATTTAGTTTTGTGTATTCACTCACAAAAATTAATACGAGTACACACTGTGACCACCAGCTTCCATAAAAAGTTTAATAATATCTCTATAAAAGGAAAATTTTGATTTGATTGGTTAGTGATGCCGGGCATCTCAACTGCTGAAGTAATAAGTCCCGTAAGTATAGTGCATCGGGTGATGATCTTCTCCCACTTGATGGTGAGATCCGACGCCGACCTTTCTGTTGACTAGCGGGGTTTTCCCAAATTACGTATGTCCCACCAACGGGGCACCGCAGTCGGGACAAGCTCGAAGCGCCCAATCAGTCTTCCGGCATGTGTGGTAGCGTATATAGGTATAATAAGTGTTAGTAAGTAAGGGGTGAGGATAGCATAAGGAAGATTAAGGAAAGATCGCGGACGGTCCGTGGCGTGATAGGGTACTGGCCTGGCATTCGCCTAGCGTTGATCGGAGAAAGCACGGAAAGTACCAATCAGAGCAGCTGGCCGCTAGAATTTTCCTACAGACTTCCACTGAATTCGATCTATCTACGCAGCTAGTGTCGGAAATGCTGCCATGGTCATGACTGGAACCTAGGACTCTCAGTGGCATTGCAGTTACATAAGTTGAAGCCTTGAGCCACCTCTCCTGGTATATAAAATGTAAAAAAAATATTCTTCACAGTTTTGAATGTACAAAAAATACATTCTTGTAATAATATTCCGATTTACCAACTTAACCAAATAGGGTAATGAAAAATCACTCAACGATTAGTATCCGTACTTTGAGTAAACTGTCCGTGTACGGCAATGGAAACGAATAATATGAGCTAATGATGCCCAATGAAAACGCATATTCCAAGAAAATTATCCTGACTTTTTTTTGTTAAAGATGATATTTTGAAAACTTTGAGAAATGATTGATTGAGTGATGAAAAGTTTTGAAAGACACATGCTTCTAGGATGGCTCATGGGCAATGTAGTATCTGTCCGAGATATAGTCTAGGGTTCGATTCCTGTCGAGGCAAAAAATAGTTGTATCTTTCCTTTAAAATCGTTCCAGTTTCTTAAGCTGTTTGTCGAAGAAAAGCTCAGGCAGGCGGGATTTTGCTAGGAACGGTGAAGGGAATACGTCATGTTCGCCTCATGTTTTTACCTACAAATGCATGGGAAGGTACTAGGTCCATATAACCATAAGCTCGCAGACCTCAAAATGCCAAATACATACATTAAACGACACACACTTGGTAGGCTATAAAAATCGGTTATTGTGCTTTAATATTTCAGCATAATGACGTTACTAGAGTCTGCACCCAGTGTTTAAAAAATTATACATTCGAATAAGTTTCTTTCAACTTATTCTGTAGTCACGATTTGTATTCTATAATTTATTTTCCTTAAAATTCTGTATAATTTCTTCTATCCGAGTACGTTTCTGTCTAAATTAATATGTTGTTGAAACCTGTACAGGGTGATTCATTTCGAGTATAATAAAAATAAAGGAGAATGCCATTTAAAATGTTTGATTGCTGCATAGCAGTTTGTCGATGGATGTTTTTTGGAGGAAAGTATACTGCATGCAAAATAAGAAAATTGCTTCTCATGAATTTACAGAATTGGAGAACATACAGAAACTGAAACACTTTTTTTTTCCCCACATAGGAAACCATATTGTGTGGTTTCGTTCAGCGGCTTTTTGAGGATGTTAGGCACTACTTATAAAGATATTTCATCCTATTATTTCTGTTCAAAATGATAAAAATAGCTGAAAATATATCTGAAATATCTGAAAAGTACTACTTGTAGTACATTCGAGCATACCGATCTGTGTGAACTAAACCATTCCGTTTTATTCGTTTAATAAATGCAAGATTGGCAAAACTTTAACTATAATACTAGGATCTGACTACATTACTACTTCACGAAAACATTACTACAATAGCAGGTTAAGGGTGTGACGACCTCTTTTAATAATTTTTCTTACGATACTTGAATCGTAAATAAGAATTATGAGACGTGTCTTCAGTGAACACTTGTAGACGTATACGCTCTTACGCAAACGTTTTTGTGTCGTATGAAAATGTCACTTGAAAATTCTGATTATTAGTTTTTTTATGCATTTACGAATGTTAAGATGTTTGGTGTAACTAAGGAATCTTTCAGGTACAAAAGGAATAATATCATATTATGATATCTAAATTTTGAAGAAACACAGAATCATTTCAGTCTGAAGAGGAAATTCATTTGAGCTCACTGCAAAATTTCTCTAAAAGTAAAATGTGCTATTTAAGCAAAATACTTGTTTGAAAATACAGTGTTTGTTTTAAATACAAAAGAACTGTGTATCCATTATCGTTACGGATAGAAAATTAATTCAGTTTTCATGAAGAATAATTTAACTACCCTTAAATTCCTTTTTTTCTTGGAGAGCCTAAATATATCTTATTGGAATTGTTATATGGTAATGTGAAGTTAAATAATGGATCTAGCATATATGCCCCTACCATTAAGTGACATTTCTATAAAAACTCGCAGACAATTAATGAAAAATGTATATTAAACAACTGATGTTTCCATAAACTGAAATAATGAGATATCTGTACGAACTGGACAGATATATTCGTCTCGTTGAGGCTTGCTATACGTACTCTTGTGTGATGACGTTGTTTACTTACCTCAGCAGCGAAGGCGTCGTGTATTTAAGGGTTATTTGTCCGAGCTTTATAACCGAGCTCGCCAGGAACAACGGACCGAAGCAGCGCACCAGCGCAGGAAGCACCGACGTCACTTCCGGTTTGTCGTGCGTTCTGGCAGCAGGAGTCCCTGCTGCTACTCCGTTGGTAGCCCTGGGCAAAGCACGGGGAGGGCGCTAGGACGAAGATGGAAGAAAAATACCGAAAGGGGCCGACGGCAGGATTGCGACGAAGGGGGTCGGTGAGACGGGGGCAGACGCCGAGGTGAGTGAGTGCTCGGACGCCCCCCGCGCGCGCCCCCACGTCGGATTTCCTGCGCGCGCCCCCGCGCCGCTTCCGCACGCCCCTTCAGGCACTTCCGTCCACAACACCGCCCGATCTCTCCCCGTGATTGCGGCCCTCTCCGCCCCGCCTCCAAGCCGCAGCCCCCGCGAATCGTCGTTCCTGTCGACCGCCCGCCGCCAAGCGCGTAAACGCCGCCCAAAGCGCGCAAATCAGCACGCCTCGCGCACCCGAACGCCGCCCTGCATCGCCGCCTATCTCGTTGCCATCCGCGCAGCCATTCCCGCTTGCCACTCACCCGCTCCTCGCCGCCGCCGCGCCGCCAGCCCCTCGTCCATCCCCCGCGCCTCGATTCGCCCTCTCCGCGCGCACCGCGCCCTTGCTCTGTTGCTCTCTACTGAGCGCCCCCGCCACCTTCCGCCCGCCCCTCTCTTCCGGCCCCACCCCGCGCCGGCCGTCCGTGCGCGTCTCTCACGTCCGCCGTCCCGGCCTCTCTCTTGTCCGCCCTCGCAACGGCCTCCGCCTCCGCCGTTTTGTATCCCACCCCGCACCACCCTCGCGGCGCCGCATGCTGTTGGTTCTGATGTGGCTATATTTGTACCAGTTGTAA
>BOPP01000038.1:4180952-4244056 GCA_017312745.1 Gryllus bimaculatus
CGGTTACTCCACCTTTTTCTCTTCTTCCTTCCTCCCTCCCTCCTCCCACCGGTTCTCGAGCCTGGCGTTCGCTTGCGCATAGTACCGCTGGGATAATTCGCGGCGTTTGTGTAATGGAAAGCGATGCGCCCTCTTCGAAAAGGATGCCATGCACTTTTAGCGACCGTACCTCGATAAGACCACAACGCATGCACCACTACTCACAACTCTGCATTATTCGTTCCGCGCGATTATGAATACTCGTTTTTATACGTCTTCTTCTCCGAAAAACATTCCAGCCCTTCTAAAAAACGTACAAGAAAAAACGTTACCCTGACATTTTTGAACGATCTAAGCAAGTAAAGCCAAAAAACGGACCGACCAAAGAAACGTTGATCTGAATAGGCACAAACGCCGAGAATGAACTGCATCTGTCCACCTGTGTGCGTGTTGCCTTTGCCGTGCGCAGTGCCTCCGTGCCTTCTTCCTCACTTGCCCTGTCGTTTTGGTGCGTGGCGGTAGCGAAATCGCAATTGCAGCTGTCTCCCCTCGCACCGGGCCGTGGCGTGCAGCGACACCGGCCTCCGCTCCGCTGAACGTTCGCGTCTCTCGACGGCAGCTCCAGCAGCAAGCGCCAGCGATCCCAGCCTCGCCCCACCAGCCCCGCCGCTTGGAACGGCCCTCCATCCCGCCTAGCCACTCGGCCCGCCACCCCGGCCTCACGCCCAGCTTCCCCGGAGCCCCCCCCGCCCGCGCGCGACGCCGTGCCCTGCGCCTCGCCCACCCCTTTCCCTCGCTGCAGGGGCGCCAATCCGATATCTCCCCTGTCCCCGACCCTAGGCCCAACCATCACACCCGCCGCCCCACACGATCTCTTCACCTCTTACTCTACCCGCTTTGCTGCTGTCCCCCCCGCACGCCACCCCGTCGCCCACGCCGTATCCGCGCCTGCGCGCTTTCGCACCGCCTCGCGAACTCGCTACGTCCCGCTGCCTTCCCCGTTTCCGACAGACCCCTCCACCTCACGCAGCAAACGCCCTTCCTCTGTCCCCTTGCCCTCACCCCACCCCCCATTTTCTACACTTCGTTGGTCCACGTTGCCTCCCGCTTCGCCAGACCGCCCTCACTCACCCGCAGCAACGGCCCTCCTCCCTGTCCCTCTTGCCTCACCGCCACCCGCCCATTTTCTCCACTTCCGTGCTCCACTCTGCCTCCCCGCCTCCGCCAACCCCGCCCTCCACACTCACCCCACAACGCCGTCCCTTCTCCTTGCCCTCACCGCCCACCCCCCCTTTCTATCACTTCCGTTGGCGTTTCACGTGCCTCCGCTCCCCAACACCACCCACGGCTCCCAGCTCTGCGCCCCCCGCCTCCCCGCCATATCCGCCGCTCATCACCACTTCCGTTGCGTCCCCCGTCTCCTCGCTTCCGCCACTGCCATCTCACAGCCCGCTGTCCTCCTCACCGCAACCCTGCGACCCACCGATTTATCGCGCGATTCCCGCACCATCATGCTTTCCGCATCCGCTCGCCTCGATCTCTTTTTGGCGCCGCCGGTAATCACTCGACTTCCCTCATATCCGCCGCTGACCCACGATCCTCGCTAACTCTCCCTATGCCGTGCCTGCCTTACCAACTTCGTCTTCCTCACCCATCACAATGCCCATCGTTTCATTCCCCGTGCTCTTCACTCCAATTCCCGCATACTTGCCCACCCCCCTCGGCAGTCCCCGTCCACACGTGTCTCTTGACCTTACCAACTCGCCTTCCTCCCATTCCTCCCACGGACATTTTTTCCTCTCTCAGATCCCTGCTACTTCACTCTCTCCGCAACCTCGAACCTCTCAATCCTCTGCTCAGCCCGTGCTGCACTTGCCAATCCCGCCAATACGTCCTTTACACGTTTCCTCTTCACACGTGCCGCCGCTTGTCCTTGCCCTCTCGTTTTCCCCGCTGCATCCGCGGCTCCCTGACCATTTTCGCCTTCCCGCCGTGTCCCGCTTTCGTCTATTCGCTGCTCTAAGGTGCCCACGCTTCCCACCTACCTCCCCGGCGACCAATCGTCAACTGAAGATTCCAGGCTTCCCCGCCATCTCTCCCGTGCCACCAGTCCGTGCCCATCAATTGGGGTTGCCCGCCCCCCCTTCCCGTCTCCTTCCTGCGCACACCTCGCGACCAATCACACTGAACCCAGCTACCGCCTCCCTCACCGCCGCTCCCCTCCAACCCGCCCCGCCTCTTGCCGAGCGTGCGCCGCTATCCTCCGGCGAGTGCCTTAAAGCCTCCTCCGTCCTCCCTTCCCTTCTCCAACCTCTCTCAGCCCCCCCGCCCCGCCCACTCCGCCCCGAGCGAGCACCTATTCTCGGAATAGCCCCTCCCGGCCCACCGTTCCCTATGCCTATCTCCTCTCATCTTTCCTCCGCCAGCAATTAGCGCTTCTCTTCAATTATTCCATTGCGTAGTTCTCGGCTGCTACGCACCTCCCTTCCTACTTCGCCTTTCCCCCCTCCCCGCTCCCTGCGCCCGGTGTTTCGCCGCCCGCCCGCCCGCCCTCCACCCTCTCCCTTTTCCGCCTCCTTTCTCGGCCCTCCCCCGCCCACGCGCCCACTATTCTCCCCTTTGCGCAAATCTAAGTAACGTCCCCCGCTCGTTTCCCCTCATCGCTCCGACGAACACCGCTCAGCCCGGCCCGCTTCTCTATCCCGTCCACCGTCATACCCTCAAGCCAGCGCACCCCTACTTAAGCCTCCTTACCCTTCGTATTCCCCCTGCCTCCCTCCGTGCTCCCTCGCCGCCCTCCGCAAGCGCGCCCCGGAGCAGGGCGCGGAAGGGCGGGAACACCTCCCGGGTGGAGTCCTGAGGCCGCAGCGCCCACAGGTCGCACAGCTCCAGCGGGCGGCGGAAGCCGCGCCACACGATGGCCGTGCACCACGAGAAGAAGAGCCGCGACGGAAACGATGCGCTCTCCTCCGGGCACGGGTTCTGCGAAGACGCAAGCCCACCGCGCTGCAGAGCGCCCGCCCGCCATGGCGCCAACACCCCTTCTTACAGAGGCCTTTGCGCCCGCCCGCCATGGCACCTTGCCCAAACACCGGACTCCCCTTCTGTTAGTGGCCTTAGCGCCCGCCCTTCTCATCACGGCCTTAGTGGCCTTAATGCTGGCCCGCCATGGGGCCTGCCATGGTGCCCCACCCGAACACCCGACTCCCCTTCTCACAACGGCGGTATTCGCCTGAACGACCGCTCCACCATGGCGCCACGCCAAACTCCCCGCCGACTCCCATTCTCACAGTGGCCTTAGCTACCACGAAGGAGTGGCGAAATCTTAAAAATTGCAAAATTGTGATATTCGAGAAGTCATTATTCCCTTAGACAATAACATCGGTTATCCCCAACCCGCCAATGAGATATACTTGGTGTGGCAGGAGGGGTCGGACGCGGTCTTTGACCCATTGTGTAAGATACTGCTCCGGCATTCATATGGAATTGATCAGTATAAACAACCAATCAGAGCAGTTCACCCACGACCTCTATCTTGGCAGGGGCCGCAAGCTACTATTGCACCCCTTCGAGTAAACTTCGGGCTCGGGAAAATTATACGCGAATTTAATCATAATAAGCATTGATCCCAGACTAATTTGGTTTTTAATTTTATACGCTACAACAATAACTATAAATTGTTCTATCCAGTATTCAATCACTTATTAAAAATAAAGTTTAACACTTGTTTACCACTGAAATTCGAGTAATTGGTATACATTTAATAAGAAATATTACACACTACGGTAAGTTCAAAAACTATTCTTTCATTTTGATGCTTATGTAATTTTATCCTTTTGTAGACGACAAAAAATGATTTCATTAACTCTCTGACTGAGGGTCGAGAGAAATTTTGCCAATTACATGTTACTACAAAGAGAACACAGCGCAGCAACAGCTCTTTATTTTGTACGGAATTTTCTTACGCAACAGTGATTCGACACTTCATAAGCTAAATGAGATCGGCTTGCATGAAAGTTGTTTGGATCTTTTATCATTCAATTGCGTTCAAAATTTTTAACATACCTTATTTATTCTGAACGGAATGAAATCTTGGAAAATTTAAGGTTATTACTTAATATCTAAGTCTTCGTCAGAATAGAAATGAGTTCACTAGATGAAAATATGGGAAATGTGCATATCAAACAGACAGCATCCAGGGCTGGATTAATATCTTGAGGGGCCTAAGTGTAGTAAAATATTACTGAGGCATAACAAAATCGACCTAGAAAACTACAACTTTGTATTTTTCAAAATTAATATTAAAATATTTTTAAAATGAATTCATTAATAGATCCGTAAATGACCTTTTTAAACATAATTGCGGGACCCTACGTAGAGCGACCCTAAGCACGCGCCTAATATGACTCGTAATAATTCATCCCTCCTAGTATGACTATTTAAATTTTCTTCGTTGGCTAATTTCAGGCGTGTCAACTGCTGAGGGCATTAGTCCCAAATGTGTAATGCATGTTTCCTATTGCGGGGGTGGCGGTGATTCCATCCCCCCAGCTGGATAGCGAGATCCGGCGCCGACTTGGCGAGATCCGGCCCGCGGGATTGAGGGGATTTTTCCCAACCAGGTATCTCCCAGCAGCGTGGCACCGCACTGGCCGGCACTAGCTCTAAGCTCCCAAATTGATTCCGCAATACGTGAGGTAGTGTAGATCATGTGAGTGTAAGTAAAGGGTGATGAAGGATACAAGCGCGCTGTCCTTGGCCCGTAGTGTTCCGGCGTTGCCTGATGTTAATCGGAGAAAGCACCTAAAATTATGTACGACCAGTATTTACTAGGCTGTCCGGGTGACGGCGCGTCCATGGCGAAGGTGCCGACGTTTCGGTCGCCATTCTGCGACTTTCCTCAGGGCGTAATGCCGCAGAATGGGAAGAGAGGAAGGTTGCAGAATGGCGACCGAAACGTCGGCACCTTCGCCATGGCCGCGGCGTCACCCGGACAGCCTAGTAAATAATGACTCCGGCCGCGGGAGCCTAAGCTCTCATATGTACCTCCAGTACAGCTAGCCACCAGAATACTCCTCTAGACATCGGCTAAGTTCGATCTTTCTACGTAGTGTCTAAAATCCTGCCACCGAGAGGTCTCCACCCTGGGTGCTCCCGGTCGGAGGCACTGCAGTGACATCAGCTGAGTCATCTTTGCCGGTCATTTACTTCGGTAATACGTAATCTTTTTCCTCTTGAGGAACCCCCTTTTGTTTCGCACATGACGTAACATGTCTGGCAGCGTCAGGGGGCTTCTTGGGCGCGCTTCCCACGAGACCCGTCAAGGCTGCGCAGAGGGCAAAAACTCACTTCCTGCACGGGGAAGCTGGGCTCCCGCGGGGCGGCGTCGGCGAAGCTGGCCAGCAGCAGCTGCAGGAGCGTGGCGCACCACGTTGCCACGAAGCTCGCGGAGCGGAAGATACTGCCGTCCTGCGAACAGACCGTTACTCGATTAATCGATTTTCCCGGCATGTCAACTGGAATGGTCAGTCAAATGATCTTGGCTGTCCGGGTGACGCCGCGTCCAAGGGTGTGGTGCACACATTTCCACCATCTTGTCGTCGCGTCCGTCAATGCTGGTCAGCTAGAGGAAGACCACGACATCACTCTGGTATCGGAAGTCTTAGGACTTCACTGCAGTTAATTAGTCCTGTTTGTGTAGTGCACGTTTTTATCCCGAGATACGGTCATGATTTCTTTCCTGCTAGATAGTGAGATTCGGTGCCGACCTAGTCGTCGGCTGGCGGAGCTCCTCGAGGTATCTCTCCCAAGGGAGGCATCGCACTAAATGGAACAAGCTCTAACCTCCCGACATTTCTCAAAAATATTTCTAAATTTCTTAGTTTTTTTCGGCGATATACTACTAGTAGAATAAAGAAGATGAAGACAATTTTTTCTGAATAATAACATCCTTCTAAATAAAATCTTTAAATGAGTTCATGTCCAATTTTTTTCCAAATTTGAGTAATTTTTGCAACATTTTGTCATAAATAGAGGCAATTTTAAGAACAAGATTTTCTTAAACGCGTCTGCATTTTTTCTCTCGAATGGTGGGAAGTACGCTTTTAAGTATATAGCAGGTCTGTTTTAGCATCACCTGTTAAATATGTTGCACGACTTCCTTGGGGAACAGTTCCTATTCGCACCCTGGGAATAGAATGGGCGTTACTTGCACTGGCTTCATACCTGTCACTGATTTGATAAACACTAGCAAACTGTACAAAATAAGTGATAATACGGCAGCCATGCAGCGTTACCTTTCAAGCAAGAGCTTGTGTACGAAACATGCAGGCGATGATACAAGCATACAATTGTATGTTCTGTGCAAATGTAAAGATGAATTTCCAGCTACTTACAACTCTTGGCTACACGATTAGTTTGTATGCAGCATTAACCGCAAGTGAGTCAACTTTCTCAACACTCAATTAACCTTAAAGATTTGCTATGATGCACGAAAGAATTATACATCTAGCTTTCGTAGCATAATACTAGACATCACGTTCCTTCGGGTTACTTTTTAATTGTGTTTTGGTAGTCGATTTGGCAACGCTGGGTGTTGGCAATAGGTCACTGAAAGAACCACTTTTTTCTCAGAAATGCATTTTTCCTGTGTTAGTTTCCTTGTCTCGTGTTAAACGGTACTTCGAAGGAACTCCCAGACACCCACTTTAAACATTTCAGGCTTCGGCGTTTATGACTCGGACACGGTACTCTGGGTCATAAAGGTCTGCCTCTCTCATAGCATTCAGTTACGGCAATCTCACTGATGGTAAATCAGCGTTAATTTTATTATACCCTGTATGTGTATCTGCTAACTGCAAATTCACATTTACAAATGATACGCTTCGCAAATGACAAAAGGAATGTTACGATACATCCAATATTTGAAGAACTATTTTCATTTTGATTTTTGTCAGTACCGATATCCTATTTAAGGAAGTAAAAATTGTGTTAACAATATGCCAGAATCGACACAGAAACTAATACACTTACAGTCTGGTAATAATTGACAGTTATCATGCGGATACTTAGAACGTGAATCTTTCTCCTTGAAAGTACATTACCTGTTTGTAGTCTTAATTACAAGTAAATGAAAATTTAAAAAAAACAACATATTTTAAGGTAGAATCCATCATTTGTGTGTTTGTAAAGAGTGAATCAAAAATAAATGATAATAGAAATGTCCGATTTTACGGATATGCGTATATCGAATATTCGAGTTATCGAAAAGTATCTTTATATCGATATTGTAAGAATTAAGGTTTTTTCTGCGGTGAAGAGTTACAGCAATCGACAGCGAAACCGATCTCCTGCGCCTGCGAAGTTCGAATTTCACATAACGTTTGAGCATCTTCTCAGAAGATAGATATTGCAGTTGATTGCTGCACGTTATGCCGTGAAAAAAATCCCTGTTAGTCTCAATGTATCCGCAATATTGACACCTTTTAAAGTCAAGAGTACCAAATCTCTAATTTTGTTCATTCTTATAGAAACACATGGAATCAAATCAGTAAGGATTTAAATCAGAGAGAAGTGTACAGCGTTCGTCAAATATAGCAATCTTATGATCATGTCCTGTTCGTGTGAAGCATCTCTTTTCATGAGATCAAGATTTCTATTTATTACTGTACTCTAACCGCAAAGGCGCAAGGCTCGCAAAGGCGATTAAATCGTGTCGCTGGAATTTCCAATTCGCGCCCCTACCCACACCAGTCGCAAATTTTCGAGCGCTATCAAACGAATTTCGCGAGAACTAAAGAAAGGTACCATTTTAGCACTGAACGTCAAGAGGAAAATGTCGGCGTACCCAACGAGAAGTGGAAAGTCTACAACGTGGTTGTTACAGAATCGAGTATACGAAGCTCGAAAACGGGGAAAATTAAATTCCACAAATTTACCGATTCTGATGATAATTTAAAATCTTACAAAAGAAGAATGGAATTTGAACTTCAACCCGACAAACCACGCGTGCAACCTAGGGGTTATAGATCGTGAAGAGCTTTGTCTTATAAAGATACTCATTTAAATCTGTTTTCTCTGCAGAAGTTTTTTTTTTTGTATATTATATTTGTTTCATTATTACGTTATGTTATCTGTTTGTATAATCTAATTAATTTGTTAGTATATTTGTTAGTAACTTACTTGTAGTGATATAGAATCGATAGTAGTGGTGTGTTATGTAATCGATACGTGGTATCGATAGGCGTGGTCAGGACCCACCTGGTCAGCAAGCGCGCGACTCTCGTGGAGCAGCTGCGGCACGCCACACAGGGTGAGCGCCAGCCAGAAGAGGAAGAGCACGGGCGAGATGCGGCGGCCGCGCGCGCGGTGCCACACGCCCAGCATCCCGGCCAGGGCGAAGGTGAGCAGGCGCACGGCGGGCGCCACGTAGTCGGCCCCGTGCGACGCCACCCGCGCCGCCAGCTGGCGCGACTCGAAGCCCGTGTCGGCCGCCGACACCAGACACAGCACAGCGCACAGCGCCTGGGCCAACGGTACAGAGTGACGGTGGAGCATTGCTGAACGTAAATGGTTAGGATTGGGAGGTGGAGAGAGGAATCTTCGCGCCGGCCGCCGACACCAGACACCACTGCGCACAGCGCCTGGGTCAACAGTAGAGCTTGACGATGGAGCATTGCTGAGTGTACAGGTTACGATTGGAAGCGGGAGAGAGCAATCTCACGCTGGCCGCCGCCGACATCAGGCACAGCACCGCGCACGGCGCCTGGGCCAACAGTAGAGCTTGACAATGGAGCATTGCTGAGTGTACAGGTTACGATTGGAAGCGGGAGAGAGCAATCTCACGCTGGCCGCCGACACCAGGCACAGCACCGCGCACAGCGCCTGGGTCATTGGTGGAGAGTGACGGTGCAGCACGGCTGGGCGTACGCAGTAGGATTAGGATGTGAAGGGACGAATCTCATGTCGGGCTGTTGACATCAAGAGAATGACCCGCTGCCACAGCCTAAACTGCGGTCGATGAGACTGGATGGTCATGACGGTCGCCAACACCAGATAAGGCACTCACTGCATACAGCGCCTGAATCGTCGGCAAAGAGGTCGCGGTTCAGCCGTATGGGGTAGGATTAGGAGGCGGAAGGATACATTGCATGTCGACCCTACAGAAGAGTGTGGACCTCAATGTGTTAAAGTGTTGTGAGGGGTAGGATTTAATCTGGACCCGAATAAATGGCAAGGTCATGCCGACTGCTGGCACTTGACTCAGTACCGCTGACGGCACCTGATCGGCATTAGATGTAGGAGATAGTTGAGGGTCGGAAACGGAGAGTTGGCGCTCGTTTCATTCACCGTCACCAGCGTCCGAATCCGAGAGGAAAGAGTGCCATTCAGCATTATGTGTAGAAGGTAGGATTAGTACTCAAAGGAACTGGACGCATGCCGTTCGTCACCAGGCAGAGAGCAGCTACCATCACCTGAATGTTAGCAGAACTTGCCATTAAGCATTTGACGTAGGGGTCGGATGAAGTTCGAATGAAACCACCGAACGAGGCAACGAGCAGCTACCAACATAACAAGCCGTGAGATTTAGCACAGAGTGTCACCGTCATCAATGGACGTGGGGGATAGGGAGACGACGTAGAGGCGTTGCAAGTGTCGTCCATCGTCACCAGGAACCATATATATCAATGGCCCGCATTTTAATCCGTCAACAGAGCGTGAGAATCAGCACTGCTCGTCGTGAGGAAGAGGAACCGAACTCAGTCCAGTCTTCTTCAGTACACGAGTATACTATGAGTACACTAAAATCGCACTTTTGTTTACAAACAGTTCAGTTATCAAGAATCAATTCTACTTTTCTAGTTTTGTAGTGCCGCGAACATTTCACATATTATATACCGGCCAAATTGAGAACTATTGAGAATTCTACTTTTACAAGTCAAAAAAGGGTTTGCTAACTAAAACTTTTGGCAGGGAAAATTCGTTTTGTACTATGAGAATCTAGTAATTCTTCAGTTTATCATATTACACATCTGGTTTCGGGAGTTTATCATAAGTTCATCTTGTTTGTCACTGGTAATTTGTTCGTCACTGGTAATAACTGTACGTTATGCAAATAAGGAGCAATACACGGAAAGAGTTGGCAGATTTGATGTATTCTCATTACAATTACAAACAATAAAAACGGCACAGCATTACTCTACCTTCATTAAATGCAAAATTGTGGTAGGCATATTAAGAAAATATTACAAGGAGGATTAATACGTGCTTCAACTGCGATGTTGCTGGTAAAATTAATAAGCACGAATTAATAAGTAGTCGTAACTATTTTTATGAGTCAAAAGTGGAAGTCGGGAGATATTACACTCAGGAACGAAAGGAATTTGCGACGTCTACTAATCAAATTTTATAGTGAACTTTTTGTACCAAAGAAATAAGAAACGTAAGAAAAGATGTATCAAAAGCTGGGCATGTACATCTCCCGAATCATCATGTAGGTGAAGAGTGAAGAAAAGCAGGTTTTACATAGAAGAATAAAAACAAGATACTGTAAACTTTTAACAATGAAAAAACTGAGTCAACTGTTTATATTTTTATTCTGACATAGTCTAGCAATTTGAATTTGTTTTCAAAATAAAGCTTTGATACGTCATGATATTCTATTGTCTGTTTAATGGAATTACGACATATATAAGCATGTTACTGCCCGTATCATGCGTACTTAGTAAGCATTCTATTTGTCACATTGCTACTTACCAAGCGCGACACGTTCAGCCAGGTCCATGGGAGAGTTCGAGCTCCGGACCGCGCTAGTGGAAATGCTTCGATGGGCCCCAGCACCCACAGAAAAATGCATGGGGCCCACACCAGGACAGTCAGCTGGAAGCATCTAGTGAATGTAGGGTGGTCTGTGTTCCAAGTGACATTCAAATCCTGAAAGATAAAAGCGAAGTTAATAGGATTCAGTTTACAGGACAGCAAGTCAAATTAATTTCAGAGATAATTGTATTGCACGTGGAAAATATGAAATGAACTGACTCAGTTCGTAGTGATAATCTTAACAACTTGAAACAATATAACGCATCTAATTCGATCTGTTTGCGTTCGTTTATTTTTTCTTATAAATACCCTTCACTTTTTTTCAGTACAAGAAATGAGATATTTCACTTATCTCTCAAAATTAGGCTGGTAGCAAATGTAACAGGATCAAGATACAGAAAAATATTTAGAGTAAAAGTATGCAATGTGTACATTATTAGTTGATGAAATTTAAGTGTTCCGCATTATCTATGTTACTTGTAATAACATATTAACGATTGGATTTAATGAACTGTTATACGAAATACTTTTTAAACGTACAGTCCAATTTAAAGAGAATTTTACAAAGGATTCTTTCATGCAGTGCAAACTGTAGACTTCACTAATGCAAATTGCTCTAAAGTAAATAACCAATTATTGAAATAAACCTGTTTACAATCAAACATCTTAATTACTTGCGCATCCCGGTAAGAGACAATGTTAACGGTAATGATTCTCTCACTAGTGATTTCAATTTTCCTACCCCTTTACATCTACGCAAAATATACCTGGAAAGGTAAAGAATAACAATGATCAACTTAGAGGTAAATTGAGCACGCATATACAAATATTCACTGGCGGAATAAAGTGCTGCTACACCGGGAAGGGCATGGACGATACTGCTGGCGATAAGTGATATTAAGGGTGGGGGTGGGCCTTAGAGAACCTGATTAATGGAGGCGGATTTTAATGATTTGTCATTTTTTTCCTTTTCAGTTTAGAACAATGCCGTTTATTATAAAATTTAATTTTGTGTTATAACAGAAGCAAATGACCCATTTTCATTTGCATTTTTTGTCGATTTCAACTAACAAATTTTTTTACCTTTTTCCATCGTTATTAAAACATTTTCACTGATTTCGTCGATTTTAATATCATTTGAATGGTACTTACAAATAATATTTATGGGATGCAACATTCTCTCCACAGAATTACTCAGTAGCATATTCAATTTCTTCGCTCATAAATTGTAATGTTAGCCGTTGTGAGTATGTAATCTAACGTTCCTGTGACACCTATCAGCGTCATTGTCGGTTCAGCCCTTTTGGGATAGGAAAAGACAGCTTTTCTGGTAAAGAACAGTCCAAACCAAAAGTTTTCAAGCGAAGTTTACTTGAACGAAAGGGGGTAGTGTCGATTACTCAGTATCACTTGATTTATTCGTGTGAACTGGTTTTTATCAAATCTTTTACGTCATTAGTCTTTCCTTTTGGGCATTTTTAAATCATTTAAGAGCATTTTATTTATCATTTTTGGCGTTGACTTAGGTGATCGAAAACCGTCCCTTACTGATAAACATGTCACGGACGACTGGCGCCCAGGGTGGCGTGACAAAGGAACCCTGCGTCGCCATCTACACCGAGAATTTAAAAGGCGGTGACCACTGTGACAAGGTCTAATCGGGGCACAGTGTGCCAGATAAATGGCCGGGATGCCACTGCATTGCACTCTTGCGTCCTTTGCCTAATTGGACGAGTTTGAGCGGGGCCGGATTGTCGGTCTGAGTGAAGCCGGTTGGTCATTTCGGCGCATTGTTGATCAAGTGGGTAGTGATGCGATGACAGGGCTGCGGTACTGGCGACGATAGGTGACCAGAAGACGACGTTCGGGGCGATCGCGGAGCTCTGACGAATCGACTCGTCGTGAAGGCAGCGTTGGCAGACCGTGTCTCCATTCACCGTTGGGAACCGGTTACTTCCGGGCGGATTACGGTGACGCGCCCTGCTGGCCCGCCTGCCACTCAATCCGGCCCATCGTCTGCCACGTCTGGCGTGGTGCAATGCGCGAGTTGGCTCGGGACGGCGTGGCGCGCAGTGGTGTTCAGTATTGAGAACCGCTTCTCTCTTCATGCTAGTGATTATCACGCACATGTGCATCGTCGCAGGGTCGACCGCGTGCTTCCGGAGTGTGTTCGTCCACGGCACACAGGGCCCATCCCTCTAGTGATACTACAACGCGCGTTCGCCTTTGGTGTCCACGTAGGGCTCGTTGGCCAACGCGGAATATATCCAGCACGTTGTGCGGCATTTGGTGATCCCGTTCTTTGCAACGGAAGGTTGCAGCGCTCTTCCGGCAGGACAGTGTCCGCCCCCCGCACTTCCTACGCTACGCCAGACACCCTCCGCGAAGTTTGCCAACTGCCTTGACCTGCACGGTCCCCGGATGTGCCCCCGATCGAGCATGTGTGGACATGATGAGCCCAGTGCCGGCGCTAGGCACATGCAGACCGGCGATCGCCGGGGACCCCGCATGTCAAGAGGCCTGATGATTGGACTGATGGGAAAAAATAGTAACAAAATTGAACAAATAAAACCGATGAAAATCGTTATTGTATTTTTATAAGTCGTGGGACAGTCTGATATTTCATAAAATTATCAATTATTTTTTTTCCTTAAATATGTTTAGAGCCATTACTTACAAGGTAGATCTGTATAAAATGTATCAAATGACGTTAACATAAAAATAGGTTCTATTGAAATTCATGTTTATTATTTCAAGCATTTAACAAGTGATTTTATTAAACATTAACTAAACACAACAAGGTTTTAGCGTTTTAATACCGTGGAAATTGCATTACGTATTTGATCACTAAATACTTTTACTTAATACTTATTTAAAATATATTTACAAAAATGTTGTTCTAGCTACTATTTGTTATTTGTTGAAATAAAAGAACTCATATAGTTTGATATAAGTTTCACTTTTTTTAATTTTTAGGGGGGAGGGAGAGGGCTCCGTTTCAGCCGAAAATTGTCTAGCTCCGTCATGGATAGGCCAACGCCTGACCCGTGCTGCGACCCCGCCAACAGCCCTACCTCTTCTATGTGCAGGAGGCGTGGTACAGTGTATCCGAGGACAATATTCGCTACCTACGATCGGATGGCTGCCCGCATTCGGGATTATCGTGCAGCTCGAGGCAGATACACATACTATTAATGTGGCATTTCCGTTCTGTTGCTGGACGCGCGAGCCCCATCTGGCTCTGCCAATGTAAACATGTGTTGTCCTCCCTGTGCGTGCTGTATCTGGCTTGTGAACTGTACGGATTTCAATGGGATCTTTGGATCTCGAGAAAATTAAATTGTCTCAAATTAAACAACTCCTCAAATTTAAATATAAAAGTGTGCATCTGTATAAACAAAGTGTAGTGCCTGATTGGTGCGATTCCAGAACTGCTGTATGAAATATTTTCATCCATACTGGACTACAAAGTAGTATTTCTTAGTGAATTATAATGCAGTGAGTACGTATTCCATTTACACAATACGTTTTGCTTTTATGTTCTTCGTCATGACACACGAGACATGTTATAATTCATCCAGTTCTATTAAAGACGCTGAAAACGGACATTCGCTGATGTACAAAGAAATTCAACATTTCTTCTCTCATTTAAAAGCCAATCAAGTGTACACTGTAAACTCACCCAAAACTTAGATCCGCAGAAGTCATCGAGAGGGGAGTAAGTTGAGTTCACGTACAATGGCTGGAGCATCCTCCAGTCCGAGGAATTTTCTAGGCCTGAAACAGCAAGATGGAAAACTTTTGATTACTATAAGATCTCTTTACATTCAACAAAACACTTTTATTTTCAGCAAAAATAATATGTTAGATATTTGGAAAATTCGATCTCGCAAAAATGAAATTATTTGATTAAATGGCTGGCACTTTGATTATTGGCTGGCGCTTCGGTTTGCAAACTTCTAGCAAGACCGATATCTTTTTCCACCTCAGCCTAGTGACTTTACTAACTCGTATTTCTACTATCTTAGCTCATGAAGAGGTATTAATAAGTGTATTTTGCTTGTAGCGAGAATTGCGTTTATTCAGATCTACCAAATTAATTACTGTGAAGCGTGTTTACGACCTTGCAAGTAGCAAACTGAAATGTGTTACAACTTCACAGGCATTCTATAGTAGTTAAACTAGCGCACAATATTACCAAAACGACGTTTCAAAATCATTAGAAACTGGGGTTAGAATTACTACTAGAGACAACCGGATTTACTTCAGAGTTTTCTCTCAATAAGTAAATTCAACACCTACAAACTATAAAACCTCTTATTACGTAGGCTGGCGTTAGTGAAGAAGAAAATCGAGAGTAATTAGTGTGCGTGTATTGGCTCTCTGTGTTTGTCGAGGACAGGCAAGGGAGGGGGACTGGCTCTTGCGTGCTCGATGTACATGGATCTGTGTACCCCATCTTCTTCCACTGCTTCGTGGATTGTGCACGCCGCATATTGGACCAAAACATAGTAAGGTGAACCATTGAGATGCACGGCATTCCGAAAATTTTCCTCATCTTAGGGTTATTATTTAACAAGTAGTTATTAAACAAGTTATTTAACAATATTTAAAAACAGTACACGGCATGATGTAAAAACCTAAGGAGAAAGAAATCTCTCGCTTTAATATTGAAGGTGTAGGGTAATTCCGAAAATAAATTTGAACATTTGCAATTTAGAAAATTTCAGAATTGTAGCTATACAGGAGTTTCATCTAAAGTATCTCCAAAAATGAGAACTCTTCATGATCTCCGGAACGGCGCACTTAGATCTTACACATGATCAGTGTGTCTATCAGGATTCAGGTCAATATTTTGTAATGCGACTTGTGTTATGTACCTGGATGTTACACATACACCCGTCATCCGTCTATGCACCCATCCATCCACAAACAACCCGATTTTAATGCACAAAATTGCATGTATCTCCTCGTCACATGCATCGATCTTTGAACAGAACTAATAGATCGAAGACCTGTCAAGTGTGAGAAGAAATAGCTCAAACTAATCTCAAAGTCGGATTTTAAGTCTGAAAAATCAAGATCGTATTGTTAAGGCGATTCCAAAACCTTTCATCCCTATACTATAGTAAGTGATGCTGCCTCAAAATGTGTAACTAATAAGATAGATTGAAACTATTCACGCTTTCTTCACTTCGGCTCCTCAGACCTTTCCAACTTCACTTTCTGAGGGATTAGTGATCTAGTTTCAGAGCCTAGGCAAATGAACATCACATTTGTATCCAGCCCTATCGTACCTGGACATGTGATCACAGCAACGATGGCTTGCATTTGCCTTCCACAGTATGAATAATGATTCGGTGATCATGAAGGGAGAACGATGATCCAAGGGATGATATTCAGATGGGATTCTTGGATGATCTGAGAAACCAACCACGCCAGAAACACGCGCTGAAAACAAACTTAATGCGGTACCCAATCCACAAATCTCCGTGTTCACAAATACATTCGCTATCGCGGTCGAATGTATAAACTTTTTTTTTTGTTTGTTTCACGAATTGGGCATCATAGACCGACGTGATACGTGCATCCCATCGGCGCTCTGAATTGATTATCGGGGAAGTTGCACGTTACTTTTCTATACGGGGGAATCAGCATTTCAATACTGATTCAATTTGTATGCCCCAGGATGATAGTCCTGGGGGATGGGATTGAAATTATGGTGATGAATGATGAAATACACACACAAACATATAGACACAGATAACACAGCCATACCCGAGGTGGGGCTCGAACTAGTGATCTTCTGGTCCGAGACCGCTACGGCACTACTGCCTTTGCGATTACGGCCATCAAATCGGCATTATATTATTATTATTATTATTATTATTATTATTATTATTATTATTATTATTATTATTATTGTTATTATAATAATTATTATTATAATAATAATTATTATAATTATAATAATTATTATAATTATAATAATTATTACAATTATTATAATTATAATTATTATTATAATTATAATTATTATTATAATTATACTTATTATTATAATTATAATTATTATAATTACACTTATTATTATAATTATTATTATTATAATTATTATTATTATAATTATTATTTATTATTATTATTATTATATTTCCTAAATTTCAACTAAAGATGTTAGGTGTTAGTCATCATAAAAAAGAAGTCCTGGTTTTATCAAGTTTGTTTGTGGTTTTTCGAATGTTTCTTAGTGTGGTTCTTATTACTATGCGCCTTCCAACAGTGCGTTTTCCACTTTCCTTCTGTGACGCCTAAAAGACGCGTCGTATTGACGTCTGCTTTCATTGTTTGCCGTGATTTCATAGGAAATATAGTCCCTCATTGGTCCCGCAGTGTGTGGCGTCGCCTGGGCGGGAAGTGAACTTCCATGTAGGCGGGACGGGGGTGGGGGAGAGGGGCGCCGGAGCGGTAGGGGCCGCTGCTTCCTGGAAGGGAAGGAGGCGGGTGGGGAAAGCGCGGCGCTGGCACCCGCACCTCACCTCACCACCCACCTGCGCCTCTCGGGAAGGAAACGCCGGCCTCTTTTCCTAGGTACCGGCTGACGGGGCTCAGGTATCAACACGTGTTACTGCAGTGCCCCTGTCCGCAAGGTCCTAGGGTTCTACTGCCGACGGTGGCAGGAATTTTCGACACTAGCAAGATAGCTAGGTAGAGTTCAGTAGCTGTCTAGAAGAGAATTCCAGCAGACGGCTACTCTGATCGGGCGTTTTCCTTGGTTTCTTCGATCAACACCAGGTGAATGCCCGAGCAGTACCTTAACAAACGGGATACGGTTTTTCCAGATTTTGTGACTCTCAAGTCATGAATATTTACATTAGCGGCAATTTGAATACATTATTGCATGTGTGAATACAAGTGCTTCAAATGATGTCTCATAAAGTTCCTCGATAACAATATTCTGTAAAAATGAACTCAAAATTCCGCATTTTTAGAAACCCTCAAGCGCCATTTTCTTGAAAAAGATCCTGATTTTTTCCTTTGATATTCCACTAAGTCTAGCTAGTGTCGAAAATCCTGGTGTCGTCGAGACTGCCATCCTAAGACCTCCCGTGCAGAGGCACTTAACTGTTATCAGTTGGTGGCCTGAGGTGCCTTTCCGGTCACATTCTATCGAGTAATCCTCGTTCTTCTTTCAGCTTTCTCGTCTAGCAGACGGCAATCGGCGCAATTCGCGTGTCCCTGCATTGCTCTCTCTCTCTCTCGGACGCGAAGGGCAAGGGAGTCGGGGGCGGGGGGCGGGGGCGGGGGCGAGGCAGCGCGAAGGCGCTCAAAGCGACCCGCCAGTGTGTTCCGCTTTCGCGCTCCGCAAGGTCGCACTGCCGCATGGCGAAGTCGGGCAGTCGAGAGCGTCGCGGCCGCCTTCGCACTGCCACGCGCGCAATAGAGACAATGTGTAGCGCTACAACAGCGCATACTTTCTCGCATTATTTCTACCTTTGGAAAGGTTTGAATATTCAAAGAGGGCAACCAAAAATGGAAACTGCGTCATTGTCATAATCGTACGTATACGACCAAAAATTGAAGAAAATATGTTGTGGCGTTTTGTACAAAATGTTGTTAAAATTGCTTTTGTTGCGCGCAAAATTACGCGAAAATCACTCATGTTCGAAAAAGTGTAACATAACCTAATTTAAAGCAATATGATTGTGGAAAAGTCTTTATAATGGAAAAAAGCTCCATCTTCAATATTGTATTGTCGGAATTAACGAAAATAGGACCTGCGACATTTTTACAAGCATACTTTGCTGTTTTTTAAGAAAAAAATTGAGAAGGGATTTGGAGCCATTTTTGAGAAAATTTTGAAAATGTTTAAATTTTATGTAAAGAACCTCCCAAAATTAAATTATTCGTTTGAAATTTAAGGGGCCGCAACATCAGTCAGATCGATGCGGAATATGAATTGTGATGGAAATTCTCTCTCCGCTAGCGGTTTTCGCGAACGAACCGACGGACTGAGGAACTAACAGACCGCCTCACAATCACGTAGACAGTTAGGCACAATCACATAGTGCAGTATGCATGTATGCATGCAAAAGTTGTTTTTCTTATGAAAAGTTGATGTTTTCCGCTGCCACATTACAATACTTCAGGGAATGTAGACAAAGGCAAATACATCAAATCTGTAGAATAAAAACATCTAGAAATATAAATATTTTTATTATAAATAATAGTGTACATTCCCTTCTGTAAAGCATTCAGGAAACGCGACAGCTTTTTACCATTTATATGAAACGTTGGGATTACAACCCCTGTAAGTATGCTTCTGATGAATAGGGAATTGAGCCCAAGCCTGCATCAAAGAGATTTAAGGCGAATAAAAATAACAATATTGCAGATTGTGTTATAAGGCAAATTGCAGGTGCACATCGCAACACACATTATCCAACAATTTACGTGACCATCGTGCAAAACTCGAAAACTATGCGATTTAAAAATCATAAATCCAAATTTTACTATCCCTCAAAGGACGTTCGAAGTTGAGGTTTCAGTATGAAGCATTTTTTCAATTCCAGGTTTTTCTCTTCGTTCATAAGCACTTATTAATATTATTGAATGTTTACACACGCACAGTACTGGGTGTACGAAAATGCTATATCTCACTGTTAATTGTCCTCTGTTAAGGGTTTGAATTTCGGTTTCCAGAATGAAACTCTTCACAAAGTGCGGAGTTTTCGCACGGGAATAGAGGTTATTAGAGGGAATAGAGGTTAATCAGACCACAGTCAATAAAGAGTAAACAGTGTATTTAACACATAATACACCAATATGTACAGAACCATACTAGTTTCGCGGCATTTTCCTCATTTTCAGTGGTACAAAATAAGCAACATGATAATTCAGGTAACGTGGTCAGATATACACAGATTGAGGCTAGCATAATTCTACTAACCTCGTCGTTTATGAAACTTCAATCTGTGCATATTTGGCAGTTGACAATTACTTCTCCAACTGAAACTATAATAATCCAATTTCTTCAACTGCAGAAAAAAGTCTTTAAAATATAATATTACATCAATCCTATTTCAAATTTTCAATGGAGAGTAAAATCAACCATTTTGAATCCAAAGAATTTTAATTCCTGCACCTTTTTAGTTAAGAGGGCAGTAATTGCATTAACTTGCTTTGTTTAGGTTAGAAGTTTTAACAAAGATTCCTGTGTACTAGAAGAGCTGTCCGCTCTTGAACAAGAATTATTAATTTAGATAAATTGTAATTTATGTTAATTTATTTCACAGTACTGATATATACAATAAATAAATGAATGATTTAAAAAAAACAGAACACAAAAACAAAGAAACAAAAAGAACAAACACAAAAAGAACACAAAAACACAGAAACAAAAAGAAGGAATGCCTACTTCTTTCAAACAAATTCCACTACCACTTGACCATTATAGTAATACAAGGCAGAATAAAAAAGTATAGTAATTCATTGTAAAGAATATAAACAATGCAAATCCCGGTTCATAGAACAAATTGAGCAGACACATTTCCCTATAAAACCACTTTTCCCTACTTCGTACCGCTTCAGCTTGCACGTGTACGCCCAGGGCCGGATTTAAGTACTGCGGGGCCCCAAACACAAAACTGTATTGCCCCCCCCCCGAAAAAATAGCTCCATCTTTATTAAATAAAAAATGTATTATAGTACAGGTACTTTCTGTAGAGATACAAATGAAAACTCAATTTTTTATAGAAATTTTTACTTGTGTTACATTTTTTTACATCATATACATTTTACATAATATTACATACAGTTAATATTAGACGAATTTAACATGTAATAAATATTTTTAAAAAATGTTTTGAAATTTTACATTTTGTTACACAGTGGACTACTTGATTAACAATTATTTCACAGACAAAAAAATATGGTATGCGTATTTTTCCGAAACGCGAGGCCCCTGGTGAATGGGGGCCCCCAAGCAACTGCTTGTTTTGCTTGTAGGTAAATCCGGCCCTGTGTACGCCCCTCCCTGGATCCGAAGGGAAATGAGATCGGAGCCAGGGACCTCTAGAAGCGCGGGGCTTCCCAGGCGGACAAGTAGCTCCCGCGTGTGCAGTTTGACATGCCTGTCCCCTTCAAGTAACCTGTAGCAGTCTTTCATTCATCGTTCATCTCGTCCCATCGACCAATCAAGAGAAACGGGGTGACATTCGAAGCGTCTCAGTCTCCTGGTGGGGAACTATTGATTTTGTTTTCTGATTAACCCAGAATATTCTAGCTAATTACTCCAAAATGTACGTTTGTGCGTTTTTGTCGCTGCGATCTAGTAATGCCCGTGGAAACCACTTTCCCCACAACCACGCTACCAAGGCGATGAATAGCAAAAATCGCTAGCGAATGAATAACCCGGACGCCACTTTGAAGTATATAATAAAAGACTTGCATTGCTTGAAAGGGAAAGGTTCGTAGTCAGTGTTGCCACCCCGTAGGATAATCGTTTTACAAGATAATTTTGTTAGTGTAGCATATTAGATGGTGTTACTCCTCTTTCACAAGATAATTTCGACTACAAAATCATATTGGAATTAAAGTAACTTTACAAGAACTTAACGATATTGTACGATGCGAGCTTGCAAATGTACGAATGTTCTTTAATAAGCCATCTGATAATAGACTGAAATAAGTATTCTTTGTACCACTTTCTTTGGGAACATTCGGATTAGGTTCTCCAAAACCGCATTCTGAAGTAGTAGTGGGCATAGACCGAAAGAACATCCGACAGGAGAAGTAGCTACTGCGTTTGTTTTTTTGGTTTTTTTTTTAAATTTTTCTATTATTGAATTTTAATTCTTAATAAATAATTTTGTTCGCATCTCAACCAAGGATAAAAGAACCAGACATGTATGTTTAAACTTTCTTTTACTTAGTCTTTTACGTAGAGTGGAATAAACTCTCAACACATGAAAATGTTTTTACAATTGTTTACAGCGTCAGCGACGCCACATTCTGCTAATAAACTTATAATAATAAAACTTATATGGATGAAACCTTTGTTTCAAATAAAGGGCCCCCAGTTTCAAATAAAGGACCCCAGTAGATGTAGTACTGCCCACGGGGCGCCCACAAAAATCGAAAGGCCTGGGGCAATTGATCGGCGGGGGCCCCTCATTTCAAACAGAAAATTCCCTCCTTCCCAATTCATAAACAGAAATCCTTTCTTCATGCACAATAAATAATTTATCTAGTTATATTTGGATTATAATTTTTTTTAATGAAAGAAAAGGGGTCTCGATTAAGACTGGATCTGGGGCTAGTTGCTCTAGCTGCCCCCCTCTTTGGTCACCCCTGGTACTGCCCCTTGCCTCTTGTTTTCTCTGGACGCCCCTGCTTTTCACGTCACTGCAGCGCCGCTGGCTCAGGTTGACGTCCGCTGGAGACTGCCAAGGCAAGAGGGAGTTGCGTAACACTGACCCCGCCACCGCACCGCTCCGCCCGCGACTCTCCCGCGCCGACGCCGACCGGCTTCGCAGATTTTGTTGCTTTTTTTACGTGAAGCAACTCGCTACGACCTGCGGAGCCATTAAGACGCGAAAGTCCGGAGCTGATTGCTCTTGTGCAAATGAATGACGTGCGCAATGCCACCTTCGGTTTTCAAGGAACCAATTCTACCGATGACTTACGCATTAGCCGAATAGCCAGGTTTTGTTTTATCCGATTGACTCTCATCTGATAGCTTTACATTAAAACAGCGTCAAGAATTTTTGGTGAATGTACTAGCGCACACATTATTTAACCCTCTGCCGTTATTAATACATTTTCTTTATTACTCATTGATTTATATCAGTAAGCCTCTCGGGTGCTACTTTTCCATAGTATGATCCAGGGGTTCGTATAGCTATAGCGACATAGCTATGGCTATAAAATGTAGATATAATGATATATAAATGTAAGATGTATAGAGATGTATTGTTCCATTACAAACGTCTCAATAGTCTTACATTAAAAACATCTCTTAGATTCGGTGAAGACGAATACGTCACGCTCGCCTCTAGTCTCCCTCAGGCGAGGATTGAATATAAAATCGGCCCAGGTCTAAGAATTCTGCTTCCTGACAACATTAATCCGACCGTAAAATGTCAAAAGTTTACTTTTGTTTAAGTCACACATGTATTTAAATGTATAAATTTCATAAATGTAAATAATTAATGTACAGTTTATTAAACACGACCATTATCTATATTAACAAAAACAACTAAAAATTAATTAGAAATTGAGTTTCTTTCAAATCCATTGTTTGGATAAGAAAAGTACCAGGAAGTATCACAACGATGGAGGAACGTACAAAACTATATTTCAGAACACTTCATCTCGTTAGCATTCAATTTTGAAAGTATGGTGTTAAATCACGCGTTGCCCTTGGTATGTCATGCGTTTTGAATCGCAGTTTGTCTTGATGATGTCTGCATTGTCTGAATGATGAGCCGACGGGTGCAAATCACGAAGAGAGTATGGTGGTTGATGTGGTTGAGATATGGTTTGCTTCTCATGTCATCAACATACTCGATATAAAAATGAACGTACGCATAAACTTTTATCTGTCGCCATTATTCTCCTTTCATGATGACCCTAACGGCCTTGAAACAGTGTAGGCAATTACGAACCATGTGTGTGATTACATGTCCAGGAAAGGTGGTCATACAAGTTTTCTCGTTTCTCCAGGTTCAGAAATTAGAATGATATCCATTCATCCTTATTTTCATTAATGTTACGGGAACTAAACATATTATTGTCTAATAGAGTTACAAGAGTCCCGATTAAAAGTGATAAGAATCACAAACTTAAAGAGCGCAGAAGATGAACCCTTTAATCTCAGTACATCCGGATAACACTTCACGCACCAATAACAGATCGTGAAATGTCGTACATTATTTGTATTGCCGATTACCCGTTTGTATCGTAGCATGCCAACACACGTATCTTTCCTTTCGTTAACATCACAATCCGTGTTCCGTATGCTGAATTTACTCGCCTTCCCGAAGTTGCGCAATATTTCGTAGCGCGCCAGTTCCCAGAACATTGGGTCTGCACATGTGCTGGGCACCGCCGACCACTTGACCTGCCTTCAACCTTGAAATGACGTCATGGGCAACATCCATGCAGGAGACGCTGCCAGAGGCCTCTCGCGTCCACACACGCATGGTGTCGTGGATTCCATCGTGTGCGGGTTAGATGAAACGTGCCATTTGCGCCCAATGACCTTGGTTTTTCCACGTCCGCAACAAACTTCGTGCGCAGGAAAATCCTAGGTGCAACTTCCGGCGATGAGGGTGTTTCGACAAGTCTGGGTCTAATTATCTGTCGACGTAATGGCATGGACGATTATTTCAGAAGCTGGCTGCACTGATCAGCCCGTAGTTTCCTCTGATAAAATCAAAGCGAAACTGCAATAGTATCTCTATCAACGAACTATTAATCTCGCGATCCTTCCTCCAGCACCTTGAAAAGTTTCCCTTTAGAAAAACTGGTCGTTCTGCGAGACGCGAATGCTAGACCGAAGTTTTTATGATCATTGAAAGAGACGCCTCAGAAGGGTTTCAGATAAGATTCAATCGTTCCACAGGATCATTTCTGTAGTATTTGTAGATATTCTCTTGGATATGATGGTTTATTTTTATAAGAATACATCTGTATCTCCGGAAGCATTAGAGATCTTCCGAAAAATTGCACAGCTACTAAACGGGATTTTTACCAGCGAAGCGTGGCGCGACTGACGAATATTTTTACGTTCAAAAGTTTTATTTGTATTTTGCAAGTTTGTGTTCAAAAACTAAATTTTAAACATAGTACTGTTGCTGGGTTCGTCCATTTTCGGACATAGACATTACATAAAAAGAAACTATGTTTCATTAAAATAATTGCTTTAATTTTTGTTTCATTACAAAAATATTTTTAACTATATTTTGAAACAATTCTCAACGTTTCATGTAAATACCATAAAGTGCAGTAATTTGTTTCACCAATGCACTCGTAGGTGCATTGAAACCGTAAAATACACGTGTTTTTCTAGAATGCTTCCTGAAAACAATAGAGGGAAACAACTAAGCATAGAAGGGTTTCTCGAAAACAAAAAGCATTAATCCAAAATTGGGAAAATGGAATTAGTGATGCTTTCTTGTAGTGTGAACTTTTATGCGTCAGAGGATTATATCGACTCAGACTAAAGTGCACTAATCCCGAAGAAAAATAGGTGATTCTGGAAAAAATTATACAATCATAATTGTAGGTCAAAAGTGTTTCCGGTAAAAAAAAAGGCATTAGTTATGGAGAAATGAAATTAACTGCAGGGGGTGTGATGAATGATCAGCTTCCAGAATTTCTGTCTAGTATTTTAAATGCGTTTATTGCTGGTTGTATTTAACCTAGAATATATTAAAAACACTTTGGTAAAGTATGGAGGTTCAATTGTCTCTCCAAGAAAGGTATTGTGGTTGGAGTTTCAATTGCTTTCATTGTATGCAAGAGTAACAATGCAATATGTAAAATGCATGTAATTTTATTCTTGCAAGATTCTGGTACATTGTGCTGATATATTCATAATAGCAAATTTTATATATAAGTAATCTACAATTTTCATGCAAATATAATAAGTTGTATGTTTCATTTTCTTGAAACTTTTGAAATATATTGTTTTATTTACTCACAACTGCATTTTATATTTCATGCTGTGTAAAAAGCACTCCCGTACAATATAAAATTTCATATATCTTGCTGAATTAGGTAAGTGGACTATTATTTCTCATTTCGCACAAATATGATTTTCGTACTAATGCTATTTTTCCGAGAAGCCCGTCAATTGTGCTACACAATGCGTCTTGAGCTATTGATTACGTCTGTAGGTGCCGTAAGTTACCCAAAACTTCCTTTTGATGCTTAAAAAGTGACAAATATGTTTTTTGTGAAATTCCCACGAATATTGAACTTATATGTAATGTATAGAATATATTAATATAGTTTATTCGAATTATCAATACTCCATTCATCGATCTGTAATGAAATCATCTGTTCCCCACCTGAAGACCGATGCGCGTCGACTGATTGTTAGTGATTCCGGGCGCGTCAACTAATAAGGTCACAGTACCGTAAGTGTAGTGTATGTTTTTTCATCGTGAGGTGGCTGTGATTTTCCCCGGCTAGAGAGAACACTCTTAGACTTCAGACGTTTATAAGAATCATTTCTAGCACTGCGACTGAATCTTGATAAGACGTTATCATTATTTTGGACGCGGAAATTATTATTTATATTATTCTTTCATAATTGGTGAATTCACTATTTCAGTTTCCTAAAATATGCAATAAAAACAATGTTGGTTATTATATGATCGACACTCGTAAGAATAAGAGATATTTCCATAGCAATCACGAACTAGGTAGCCAAACGTGACAATCACCGTTGTCAATACAATATCAACATACAATTCATTGATCGACTGAGTTTAGCTAGGAGCTAGCATAGCCGTTGTCTCTGCAGCGACTCTGACCTGGTAGATAGCTAGTATGTAGCTTATAGGTAGAATTCAGCCGCTATCTTGAGGAGTAGCGGCCTGCTGGTCTGATCGGTTCTTTTCCGTGGTTTCTCCGAACAACACCCGACGAATCCCGAAGCTGTGCTCTAACAAAAAAGGGAACGTCCGCGCGAAATCTTGCCTTTTTTGTCTCGTGCTATGCTTTCCTCTTACACTCAGATTTACTCTTCCTCACACAACATTACTACAAATGTCATAAGACCAGTCGGTAGTTTAGAGCTTTTACCGGCTGGGGCGGTGACTGATTGGGGGAGATACCTGGAGAGGGATTCTCCCACCAGCCAACGTGTTGGCCTTACCATCATCTTGCGATCCAGCAGGGAAAGAATCACCGACACATCCGGAATAAAACATCCACTGCAACAATGGGGCTAACGACCATTAAAGTTGAACTGCCCAGAAACATCAATCAAATCCAATGTCAATCCAAATGATAGAAAGACTTTGCACAGCGTCGAAAATGAAGTGCATTGAGGGTAAGATAAGCTGGAATCCGACTGCGTATATGTACCTAGCTTAGTCTCACGTCACCCCAAGGAAAGATGGGAATACAGTAGCCTACTTCGTGAGGTTTCAAAGTTCTGAGAATGCACATACTATATCAACTAGTACGGTTTCAGAGACAATGATGCATTAAAGAAAGAGTTTGAGGTTTTAACTGAGGAGAAAATTCCTTTTGAGGAGTTTGTTGCAAGTAACAGATTTGTATTGGAATCTGAAGAGCGCGAGCAGTTTTGCACAATTTGTGGGTTGGGGTACACAGAACGTTGTATAGCACGTTATCTTTCACCATGAAGACCTTAATAATGCTTATTCGACCTGTAAAATATTTAAAATGCCTGTTCAGTCCAATTGAAGTTGTGCAGTAGAAACTACAAAGCGTTTCTAGAAGACTGTCTAACTGAAGCTTAAATGAGAATTAAACAGCAAACCAGGATGTACCTGCCTGCCATTTGCATCAAAAGTGAAAGAAACAATTAATGTAATTCCTTCCAACATTTACAAATGCATTACATACTTTTGAAATATAGAGATATCATTTTATGCCTATAAAGTAATACTCATGATAAGAAGTCATAACATATTTTAATATTAGTGTTAAATAAAATAAAAAGTTGATGAAAAAATGTTTCAATGTCAATGTTTCTACCTATTTAAGGATTTATAAAACATACTTCTACTTTTTAAGAGTCTTCTTTAGGCGCCTAAAATAGATTTTAGAGCAGGGGGGACCAACTTCCAACGCCTCAAGGGTCACAACCAAAACCTTTAATGTGGGTGCGGGGCAATTTTTCATTAATTGGGCGATTCACAGCTAACTTCCCGGTATTGTTAGTCTCGGCACTTTGCCCGGCTGCGCTGAAACGGCGAAAGGAGGGGGAGAGAATGGGACCACGCGTGTTACCATCAGGGTGTACCATCATGCAGTACAACACATGATTTTGAATTTGAAAATTTATTAGAAAAAAATACTTCAGTGAAACTTTAACCTATTTTTACGTGAAAGGTGTGTTGACTCCGGCAAGGCACGTACGCTAGGCGCACCATGTTCTCGCCCGACAAGGATGCAAGGACCTTTCCCCTTTCACTAATAACACCTGTTGGACACCCCTGCTATATAGAACCTAAATATCCTATTTCTACTAATTACTCGAATTCCGCAATTATTTATTCGTACGAGCACGTTAAGTTTTCAGTTGTCCGTTAGGTCAACTTCCACTTCCATTATGTCACAGTTTTTCACTATCTCGCCGATAGCGCCTGTGACAGGGCCTTATCTGGAAGCGCAATATTGCGTAATATGTGCCGGCGAGCGACGAAAACAACGCTCTTCGCATCCACGTGTGTATGTATGTACTTGGCGCGACAGCCCCTGAACAGGCTCAGGCCTACCGGCGACGTTCCTGCCATGGGCGGAGGGGGAACGTGAGGGTAGCACTTTAACATTCCCATGCCGTATTCCGGACTTCTCAACTTGAGAGGTGTTTTCTTCCCACCGTCCCCCTGCAACATACACTGGGACATAGCAAGAAAAACGCACTCTATAATCTCGCCTGACCGGGAATGGAACCCGAGGTGGCCAAGAGCTAGCCACGTGGGAACGCGCTTGCGGGAGCGCGGCGAGCCGGCCTGCCAGCGGGCGCGTGCGTGCGGGTGGCTGGGCGGGCAGACGCCAATTGCTATTTTGCTTCCGATGCGCAGTCGTGGAATGTGGCCCTGACGATTGCCGCGAGACGAAGATAACTCCACGGACGACGGCGGTGGCGCTTGGGGCATCGATCTCGGCGAGACGTAGGTCAAGGTCGCTGCGACTTGGGACGGGTGGGTGGCAGGTTGTGCCTGTCGCGACGGCACCGCGTGTACGTCATATTTGGGCCAGTTTGTCGGTCAGACGTCGGGCGACTGGCAGCGGCGCCAGAGATGGCCGAAGACCGACCGACCGATCGAATCGCGTTATTGTTAGAACCAAGCATTTTTTTTTTTCAACGAAAAACCCAAGGGTCCTTTCTTAGGAAGGGAAATAAAGCTACTTTTTCAGTGACGCAAATCGACATCGAAATAGGTCCTAACAACTGAAGTTTAAATAACGCCTGGGAGTTAAATTGTAAAACCGTTCATCTAATGTTCCCCGACCTTTATTTTGACATTAATACTAGTTATTATATTCATATTATGCGATATTGGAAATTAAATTGATATTAAACTATGTTGATAGGAGTTCGAAGTTTTAGGTAATTATCATCTACATTGTGCAGTAACACATTCAACATGTTGCTTCTGTTATAACTAATAATACTAATAATAATAATAATAATAATAATAATAATAATAATAATAATAATAATAATAAAGTGATGTAAGTTTCCTTCCATATTCCAACATGGTTAAAAAAATTAATGATGTCGGAGCCGTCTGCTCTATTTTGGTGTTTTGATTTCGTAACCAATCTTACGCAATTTTCTAAATCCGTCGTGTGTTTCAGATTTTTCTAGAGAAGGCAACTGGGAGAGACGCTCAGGGCATCAACTTATGTCACTGCAGACCCTCTGACCGTGAGGTCCTAGGTTGGAATACCGACAGTGGCAGGATTTTCGACACTTCGTGTTAGCTAGATCGAATTCAGTCGCTGTTTGGAGGAGAATTCTAGTGGCCGGTAGTTCTAGATCAGTACTTTTCCCGTGGTTTCTACAATCAACACAAGGCGAATGCCGGAGCAGTACTCTAACAAACGAGACACGAACCACGCGCTATCTTTCCTACCTCTTCCTTGTCCTATCCTCTTCTCTTACACCCACACACACACATACACCTTACACTACCAGCACAACATAAGCACACATGTCGGGGGACCTGTCGGGAGCTTAGAGCTTGTCCTGGCTGGTGCGGTGCCCCGCTGGTGGGTGACACCCCGCTAGCCGACAGTAGGTCAGCGCCGGATCTCACCATGCAGCGAGGAGACGATCACCCCCACCCCAACCATGTTTCCCCACCTCCCGAGGAAAAACATGCCCTACACTTACGCGATTAATGGCCCGTTAGCTGACGTACCCAGATTCAGTAAATAAATCGAGAAGGCAAACGTGATCTTCTTAACGTAAACAGATTTACCTTGACTGGTTTTTAGAGACATTCAGTTCCTAGTAGACTGGTAGCCGTTTCTTAGTATACACTTTTTTTAAACTTCTCAGCAAATTCAGGCATATATTTACAATCGAAAAATAAGCTGCAAATAAGTTGATCTGGAACTGTTTCTGCAATAATTGCTCTCAGAACATTTTCATAGAAAACTAGAGCGATTTTTTTTTAAATTACGCAAATGGTTTTAAAGAAATAGCAATGACGATTCTTTTTTATATTTACTTTTTTTAACTAGATCTTCAAAAAATGTATTTTACATACGGTGTATGGAAGAGTTTAAGAACATTGAAAGTTTCAGTCTGGCTTATTCTACTTTCCTAAAGAGAATTTTTATATGTGCATTGAACGGAAATACTGCATTTTGGTGGGGGTGAGCAACTAATGAATTAACGTCAATGACGAATACTTGCGGATCGGATCCCATTTTGGTATCCTTGGTCACATGTACTAAGACCTCAGTTCCTAATACGATAACAGTGAGTAGCACTCATTAAATACAAATAGTGCCGATGTGTCTTTTCTGGCAGAGATATCTTTGAATAAGGAGCTTTGAATGAGATATCTGGAGAAGTGGACTTTCATCCCTACTTAAAGCAGACGTAGTACACAAACACATGCTCAGGACTTTTGGTACTGAATGGAATAGAAGGGTGCTGAATAGAAACGAAACTCTTTGCCTCTGATAGCATTGGAGTTTTTCAAAGCTGTAAGGAAGAATGTAGAGTTAATGTTTAAAATTTCATCGGTTATCAGTTTGCATATTGATCCCGGAAGTCCGTAAGTTGATAAGGAAGACAGCTTTATGATGTCATGTGTCTGCATAACGTAATAAGAGCAATTCTTTCAAGACGCTGTATTTATATGTTAATCTAAGCCTTCTAAGTGTGACGACACAAGAATGGTCACCAGCGCCAAGGGCTGATTGGGGCCATGTAGGAATATATTATGTATTCCTTCATGTATAGGCGGTATGGATAAGCATCGAACCGGCAAAAATTGATTATAACGTCCAACAATATCTTATCTCATACTTACAGTGTGGTAAACGTTTCTTTGAGGCCTTTCACCTCAAAATTTTTGTTTCCAAGACCCTAGAACGCTTCGCTTATGCGTTATTTAACGAAATAGAGGATCGAGTGTTGCCGGTTACATTAGACATGAATATTTAGATGATTAAAAACAAACAAACAAGCCCTTCATATTTCAAGTCTAAGTGCAATTCCTCATGTCTCCGTGAAATTATCTTTCTTTAGAGATTTCATTTATAAAGATCGATTGCATGTTAGAGCTGCAATAGGTATGTATACTCCTGAAATAATATAGGAACGATACGAGCGCATATTTATAAGACGCACCATTCTACGCGTAGAATGTTTATCCAAAGATGCTCTACTTTAAATTTTGACCTAAAGAAATATTTTGTTCCTTACATTACAGATTTCTGAGGAAAAACTTAGGGCAATGGACGTACATCGGATAAGCTGTGAGTATTGCATAAAAAACCCTTTTGAGTACTTTAATGCTAATTCAGAAACTTATTAGTTCATCTTGGGTATTACTGTACTTCCACGCGCTCTACATATCACAGTGCCAGTACAATCTTAATACACTTCACAGTGGCGCATCATCTACAACAAAACATCGATTTTATCAAACGATCTTCTAATTATCATGTTCAAAATTAAAACATTGATGATAATAATACACTGTAGAACCTCGTTAATCCGAACTCCGCAAATCCGAATTTTCAGATAATTCAAACAAAATTCCGGATAGAGGAAAAAATAAACAAAATAAATAAAATGAATATTTGTAGTGTAAAGAAAGGATTTTATAATTACTATCGAACTGAAGAAATAATTATTGAAACAAGTTGTCAAAATGAAACGTTTATTGAACTGGTAACTACTGTGTATATCACATGTTTATGTAGCTGTGATTATCTTTTAAGGGACTTGCAAAATCTCTAATCTTCTGTCGTGAGGAACTGAATCTGATTGATGATGCGATGTGCTCATGCGCTTGCTTCGCCACTTGCCACTTTCTCACATCGCATGCTACGTTGAATTTTTGACCGGTAATCCCATAGAAGTTTTTGTGTACGTGCAGTATATTTTTTTGGATAATTCGAATATTTCCGAATTCGAACAGACCAAACACCCAATTAGTTCGGGGTTCTCCCATTTAAGCAAAACACCATCGATGTTTTATAGTAACCTCTAAAATTAAATGCATACGCAACAAATTTTAAGTTGACTGAGGCTGTGAATATTAATTTATAATTAAGATTTTACTGAAAAAGTTAAAAAAATAATAAAAAGAAAGGTCAAAACTGAGTCTGAAAACCAGAGCGCCCAGGGTCACTTCAAGGGGTCAGTCATTAATCCCCAGAAAAATGGTACGGAAACAAGGGGTTGATCATGCGTTGACCGCCTCTTCCTTCATGTGCGAAAAATGAGGAAATACATAGGAAATGCCAGTGGCATCGAGGTCATCTCGGGCGAGAGAGATATCTCTCAATGAAGGTGCAATTCACTGTTTGTATAACGGGTGTCAACGGTTTGTAGCACCGTTTATTTTGTGCGAACACGAATTAATAGTGTTACCAGCAGTTATTACTTCTTTTTTTAACTTTTACAATATTATGATTATGGGACATTTTTTATTTACAAACAATGCGTCTTAAGCATAAAATAGAAACATTGAACACAAAACATCGATATTTAAAAAAAAACCATTGGCTTTAAAATTTCGGTGTTCAAAACATCAATGTTTTCTTAAAAATGCCTATGTTTTAATGAACATCGACATCGCTGTTGGATCCCTAACCCTTCTGTTGAAACACTTTCATTTTTGTATCCTATTCGTTATCACACTTGTTTTCTTCAGCTGGCGTCGATTTGAATAGCATTCAATGTATTGTTTACGTCCAAGAAAACTTCAGGCTTTGCAGATTTCATCAATTTCTCTAAACTAAACCTAATTTTTACCAAAATTACATACGGAAACTTCTGTTACATAACTATCTGTTCTTACTGTTCCAAAATTTCGCGGTACTGAAGTAAGAAGTGTAAGTTGTATTTGCAAGTACCATGTTCACTACAATGGGGGTTGAGAGTTCAATTCTTCCGAATCTTGCTGTCATTAGTCTCGTAAGTGTAGAGATTTTTTTTATCGCGGGAGGTGGCGCTGATCTTCCTTCGCCAGGTGCTGACCAGCGTTGGATTGAGGATATTTTCTCTATCCAGGTATCTCCCACCAGCCTGGCATCTCCCCAGCCGGGACTAGCTCGGATCCCGACATGTAGTGTAGTGCATGTAAGTGTAAGGGGCAAGGAAAGGACAAGGTAAAGGAAGGAAATATCGCGCAAGGTCCGTGGCCCATATTTTAGGGTAGTGCTCCGGCATTCGCATGGCGTTGATCAGAGAACCCACGGAAAACTACCGGTCAGAACAGCGGGCCACTAGAATTCTTCTCCAGACCACGGGGCTAAATTCGACGTATGTAGCTAGTATCGAAAATCCTGCCACCGTCGGCACTGAGCAGTGACTAAGTTAAGTTCACCACATCCGAGTTCAGTCGGGCAGACTGGAGTCTTCCAAGTCAGGTTTCACGCATGCTAATGGCCTCGTGGGCGAAACACTTAACTCGGCCAGCGGAGCAAACGGTTCGCGGGGCGGAAAGGCGCCTCGGCGGCGGCGGCTCCACGTATAACGCCGTGTGCGAGGTCAGTGCTCTCGCCGTTCCCGCGGCGCGGCCCGCCTCAGCCCGGGCCTTCGCCGGCGTTGCGGCGGCAGCATCGGCGGAGGCGGAGGCGGAGGCGTCGCGACTCCTGTGCGCACGCGCCGAGCCTGCCTGCCTGCCCGCCCGTCCACGACGTCGCCGGTCGCCGGGCGTCGCCCACGCATTCCGAGCTTTCGTCACACGCGCGGGTTTTGTTGACGCCGAGGGCTGAACCTTCGCTTGGATGCAAATATGTTATCCCCTCGTATGTATCAAAGGACGCAAAAGAAATGTGCTAGTCTCATCTCCGGCGACCTCTATTTTTGAAAATTGCAAAAAGATAAATTGAAGATAGAGAATTTTGCCTTAATCAAAATCTGGTTTAAAAATTCAACTCATAAAGAAAAGGTCATATACAACTTCAAAAAACAAACTAATTAAGACGTAATTTCTGGTTGAAATTACTGCAAATTTTAAAAAGAACATTTTCTAAAAAACAACTGCTCCAATTTTCTTCTTTAAATTCGTCCCATGTGTTAAATGAATGGGGTATGTCTCATTTTCATTGATCTGTCTGAATTTTTGGAAGTTGCGAGTAGGAAATATTGGATTGAGACAATTCGATTTTTAAGCGTCGGCCCGAACGTCTGTTTCCATGGCATAGAGGTAAAGTGTACGGCGAGTTCACTTGGAGGACCTGAATTCGAGTCTCGGTGCGGAAGAAAAATTTGGCAGATTGGAAACGTTTTTCCAGGTTCATCTAGTAGTACAATAATGCATTTAAAAATAATGCGAGAAAGTATGTAGTGTTGAAGCACTATTAGTTACTTTTTATAGTATGGGATATGCTTTGGATTGTCTCATAATAGCAAGGCGACAACCATTTAGTAGATGTGAACATCATTCCCATTCTTAACATACAGAGCAACCGACTAAAACAATAAGGAAGCGAGAATTTCAAACCCTTTTCATAGAGAATTTCTAATCCCACCAAGATGACAATACATATCATATAAATGTTTTTTTCTTCTTCTTCTGTTTACTCAGCTTTCTTACGGGTGGTTTAATAATGTCACATTTGAAAGTCCAGCTGCCGTAGTTTGTGTAAAAAAAAAATTAAAAATCATTCCTTATAACGTAGGAAAGTAATGTAAATAAAATTGACAGACTGCTGAGTATCTATTAAAATTATAAGAATAACGTTATCGATGTTTACAAAAGAAAAAATATTGTATTTTACTCTGAGGAAATGAAACTATTTAGCTAAATAAAGGAACATTTTTGAACTTCATCAATAGATGTAAACATCAATTTGTTAAATTGTTTGTATGTTAATTTTTAATGTATGAGCCGAGAAAGGGAAGAATCGGGATGTGGAATTTAATCCAGAAGCCTCTTTAGAATTACGAGCGCAAGATATTTCTTGCACTGATAGTATCTTAGCATTTCCAGTTAGTGAAGAAAGGTGCTTTTACTTATCAAAAGTAATAGACAATGTTCCAAGTAGTAATTAATCTGTCCTGGAGTATGAAATGGACACATCGTGCCTTTTCCTCATGGTTCTATTTATCTTTTTTTGGCACCGCTAGGGGCGAGTCATTCAGGTTCATGTGGGATTCCCCAGCGCTGGCAGCAAAGTTGAAAGTCACTATCACGAGAAGGGAGGCAAATATAGGTCGACAAATCACATGCAAAGCGGAGGAGAAAGTACAAGGAAAGATGTATGTGTTTAAATAATGAATAACTCTTCGACAAGTGATAATACATATATCAGTAGTGTAAAAGAAATTTCGGTTTCACAAAATTGTGGGAGTTACATCCTCACAGCAAGTAGTTATTTAACGTTATAAATAGTTCCAGTATCATAGCGTGTTTTACAACCAGTTTGTAAATGGGACTTGTAAGGCCTTGATTATGTAGGCGAAACTGATGCACAAAGGTAGCACTATCTCGTTCAGAATGTGTGACTACTACAGTTTTTGTTCTGAGAATTTGAGATATTTTTAATTAACAATCATCATAATGCATCAACATACAATTTTGTTCACGGACTACAATTCAGGCACAAATCCAAAAATGAAGTTTTTGAGGTAAACGTGTTTCAGGTTTTTCCAGGCGGATGAAATGCAGGAATCATGGGTAAGAATTCTTAATGAGTTGTAAGATTTCTGTTAATTATCATAATTAGAACTCGATATAAAATATTGGCCGTAAACAAAAAATCTTGTTGTTCCAGTTCTGCGAGAGTTGCAACTTATGGATTTCGTAAAAATATTTTTACTATTAATCAGTTCAAACTTTGAGATGGTTTACTGTTGCCAGAGAGACCGTGAGTAGCACGTAGTCTTGAAGTGATTGTGTTTTACACTCTCACACCGCATCATGAACAATGGGAAAATTAAAGTGTTGCTTAATGATTATGTTAAGACTCGGTAGAACGAAGACATTTCGTAGTTTTTATTGTCATTACATTACATTTCGTGGTATTAGTCCTCGACATTTACCACGAGAACCAGGAAAATGCGGTCAACAGGAATTAACACATTCCATCGTCGGAATTCGGAATGAATGAGTTGAACTGAGGAAAATGTACGCATGCCACGAACACAACATTTTTTACGTATGTACATTATCTCCCATCCATATAAGAGATTCTTACAGCTCAAACAGTGTAACTCCCTTATCAATTACGATGATAATCGTGTTCAGCAAGTGACTTTATACTCACGGCTTATGTTATAGTGGCATGCCACTCAGAATACAACTGTCCACCTAACTGAAACTGGAGTTACACCACTTGAGCTTTAATGCGCTCATGAACAATAGCACATTTCCTTCTGGAGATTTAATTCTGGTCTATCGCTTACGCTGTATCATAGGCGTGTTCGGTGTGTAATTCTATACATCTGTAAATGAATCTGTTCAATTACAAGTATACATTTCATGAGAATTACAATAGCGGTAGAACTGTTGCGTGACATTACAGTTCCCGACTCGTTTCGTGCAAACGCCAATTGATAAAAAAGTTTAAATATAATTTGTTATTCGTTTGTTGTATCATTATCGTTCATTTACCAAACAAGAGACAGACAGATGTAAAATATGACAATTCACGACAACCAATGTCGAAAATAAGGCTCAACATGTACGGAGTAAATAACGGGACTTATCACTTACAACTGATAGAGTACTCGTGAGGACGTTGTCCTTTCCGGTGAACGCCGTCGGCAGCCTATCGATTATCAGCGCCAGCGAGAGTTCGCGAAAGCCAAAGATCACTAGAACGAGACTCGGTAAAATAGCGATCCACGCCAGCAAGGTGTACATAAAAGAGAATGTCATAAAGGCTCGGGCCGTCATAAAAAGAGTGTACCATAGTAATTGCGACAGAAGGGAAAGCAAAGCACCTTGTGACGTAACATAAAAATCGAGCTAGGCACAATAAATGGAGGTTTGGGAAAAAAAATCTTTATAAATTATTCCAAGATAATTTTAGCAAAACTAGTGTTACAAGAAAATAGTCGGGAAAAGGACAACTAAAAAATTGTAACTGCGATGTATTAGGAAATGGTAGAGTTGGATATGAAAAATTAATGTTATGATAGAACATGAAACAAAATGTTTTTAACATTTCGTCTGTCTTCGACACTGGTATGATAAGAAGTTTGTCACTGAACACTACTGCGACAGCCTGAGAAATTGTTTCGATAATCCAATATAAGTGACACTTTACATTCGTCACATTATGAAAACCATTAAAATTCACTGTTCGTCACCTGCAGCCACAGTGTATCGATCGGTGTCTCGATCGGATGGAAGCAACACACATTCGACCACACCAACAACCGAAAACGGTGCGCCAACAACCTGGCTCTCTCTGAACAGGACTCGCACGTGAGCGCGGCGACAGGCCTGCCGGCCGGCCGGCCCACTTGCGCATGCGTAAACCGGCGCGGCGCGGCGCCACGCGGCGCTGCGCGTACACGCCCGCGTGGGCGCGTGCGTTCGAGATGGCTTTACGTACCCGCCGGATCGTCCAGCATGATGGACGGCGGGAGTACGAAGAGCGTCGACGACGACGACGACGACGACGTCGACGACGACTGCGATAACTCGGCGATGGAGAGCACTGCTCGCGAATGCCGACTGTAGACTGAGTGAACGCGCTCCCGCTATCGACTCGCTTTTACTGGCGGGGCGCCTGCTCCCCCTCCCCCTCCGACTCCCTCCGCCCCCACCGCCGCCGCCGCCGCCGCCGCCGTCACTTGGGCTGCTGCTGCTGGCTGCCCGCCGCGCTTCGCGAGCCCCGCACGCCCTCTCTCCCGCGCGCTGTTGCAACTTGTGCAAGCACATGGCGGCGGAGGCGACAGAGGCGGCGGCGGTAGCAGCAGCGTGCGCGGCGAGACGGCGGCGGTAAAGTTGACAGTACACGGCAACTATTACATCCAGCCACCCTCGCAACGTGGGGTACCTTACCCCAATGTTTTTAACTACGTGCCATACCCCTAGAAAATGTTTAGGATACCACACCCCTTGTGGTAAGGTACATACTATATAAAAAATATGTAGACTTAAAAATCTTGGTGCAAGTGATAGTGAATTTGTAGTTCTTGTACATCTCTTTCATATAAGTCACATATATACAGTTAGTTTGTTTAAATTTTAAAAGAAACAATAACAGATGAGATAGACAGTTGGAGTAAGAGACACTGAAAAGACATCTATTTACATGTCACGCGCAATACCAATAATACATTAAAAGTAAATAAATAATTTTATTTTTACGTCCATATCATAAATGTAATATTATATTATATCTGAAAACTATGTGCTAAGTATAATATTTTCCAAGTAGATGGAAAAGATAGTTAGGATATAGTTTGTGATAGATATCCTAAGTATTAACTTTTCCATTTACATGGAAAAGATAATACTTAGAGTATAGACTCTCTCTCTCTCTCTCTCTCTCTCTCTCTCTCTCTCTCTCTCTCTCTCACTCTCTCAACCTCTCTCTCTCTCTCTCTCTGTATGTATATATATATATATATATATATATATATATATATATATATATATATATATATATACAAGAGAGAGATTAATGTATTTTTTAAATTGATTATACAGTTCGTTTACTTTTCTCTCCGACTTAATATTGCCGGATGGACTGAGTACTCGCTGGCATTTGCCCCTGCCGTTAATGGAGGCAGTTACTGAGCAGAAACCCTCCGTAGATGGTGGGAAAACGCTCACTGAGGAAACCCCTTACATAAATCTAATAATCATTACACAATTCATTACGGATAAAAGTTAAGGAAGGACAGAAAGAACGAAATGCCCTAATTTAAATGTAGCATAATACATTGCAATGTTTTAGCTGAATGTATCTCAAAGAGCCAAACTTCTTCGATTTGTTTGTATTGAAATACACTGAAACCCCTCATAATCGACACCCATGGGTCCGGGACATGGTCGGTACAAAAAACAATTAGAGATCGGAAAGTCCGATTATACAACAATAAATAATTAATAAAAACGCAAATAAATTAGTAGATATATTATAATATAATGGTATTTATATTTATTATAAAAACTGTATATTGATACACACATTCCAAGCATACAATATGTATTTTGATACACAACCATTCAATAATAGTACACTATTATATTGAAGAAATTAAACAAAGTGCAAAGGTCGGCAACGAGGAGGACTCAAAAATTGGAAGATGAGAGAGTGGCTCGGATAAACTAAAGAATAGGATGCAGGTCCGAATGGCCGAGATCGTTCAGTAGTACCGTGGCTCCCTCGGACAGCAGTGTCGCGGCTTCGAGTCCCACCTCGGGCATGATTGTATTTATATTCGTCCTTTCACCCTCTGTCATCACCATATAATGTCATCTTCATAGTTACCATATCTTTAAAGGCAATAGTGGTACTAACGACCTAAATGTTGTTGCGACCTTACATAACAAAAATAAATAAATAAAAGAATCTGGAGGTCGGACATGAGTTCTTCTTCTGTCATGGTCTGTTCATGTTCTTCTGTATGTACTGATGAGCACCTAAAATGTGTGGTTGCAGCGCGTCAGCATTGCGGCGGCGGAGGAGAATTCGACCTTGGTGATAACAGCCGCATTGCCCATCTCCTAACCCCTGTATCTAGGTAGTTCGTTATCTCATGGTGGAAAATCATTAGCTCCTGCCAGGCGTGGAGAATTAGCTCAGGGCATCAGCTGATGTCACTGCAGAGCCCCTGACCAGTTGGTTCTAGCGTTCGAGTTGTAATAGTGGTGCCAGGAGTTTCGACACTTGCTAGGTTGAATGCAGTCTGGAGGAGAATTCTAGAGGCCAGCTGCTCTGATCGGTAGTTTTCCTTGGTTTCTCCGATCAACACCAGGTGAATGCTGGAGCAGTACCCTACCAAATGCGCGGTCTTTCCTACCTCTTGCTTCTCATATCCTCTCTCATTACATACACACATACACATATTAACACGCACTACACAAGCATACATGCCGGAAGACCGGTCGGGAGCTTAGAGCTTGTCCCGGCTGGGACGGTGTTCTGCTGGTGGGGGAGACCCTGGGTGGGGAAATCCCCGCTAGCAGACAGGTTGCTCGGCGCCCGATCTCACCATCCAGCGGGGAAAGAGGGGAAAAAATCACTACACTTTCGGGACTAATGACCTTATCAGTTTAAGAGCTCGGAATAACAAATCAATCCTGTTGGAAAAGTTTTAATATACCCCTGTCAGGGACACATTATATAATTTGGTCCTTCATCTATGATTTCCATTGAAAAATAAAATAAAATAAATGAGCCGAAATCAGTGGGAGTAGAAAAGAAATTTCCGAAGGGCATCCTTTCTGCAGATCGATTTATTGGACCAGAAACATAGATGTTAAAAAAAAGATCGTAATGTAATGAAAATGTCTAGTATCTATTTCATATGTGGATTTCTCGTAATCAACAACCATTGACAATTGTCACTATTGTCGATCCTCAGGTCACCACTTGGTGGTCGCAATCTTTCTACAGTGCCGTTGCTTTTTAAAATTATTTTGTATGTGATAATATCAGTAAACTGTAATTTGAACGTTGTAAACATACAACCAGTTTTTTTTAAATGAAGATGACTAAGTTAGAATATACTTTAAACTAATATTGAAGTGATACGTATCACATTAGAAGTAGACAATTTTACTTCGAAATGTTTTACAACCTTATTTAAAACATTGATATTTTAAAGATCGATGTTTTTTCAATGTTTCTATCGAAATCGAAAATCATTTGGCAGGTGCGAATCCACTGGGAGGGAAATTTTCCAAAACCCAAAATGTATCAGCAAATATTAATTTTAACTCGTCACGAAACTTTGAAGCAAAAATATTTTTGCATAAACATTACAATGAACAAAACTGTATCACAACATGTGCTGAGTTTAGCCTGCGTCATTCTACATAATCTGTAATATGACATTCGGTCAAAAGATTTTCAATCAAAAAATTTCCCCTCCTGTCTCTGGATCTGCCTTTGCATTTGGTGATGTATCGGTATTTTGCTAAAATTTGCCATCGCTAGTTGGGGCGTTTCTCTCCTTGGGCGCCGCGTGGTTTCCCCCTCTCTCGTCCATCTCCCCCTCCTCCTTCCCTTCCCCCTCCCGCTCCACCATTTCTCGGGAGAGGTCGTGAGCAACGTTGCGCAAGCGCCCGAACCATGTGCTTTCTGCGAATGCCGTGGATGGAGACATTGGGCGCAGCCAGGTGCGGGCAATGACGGACGTTGACCCCATCGTGGAAGAAACAACGATCCTGCTTAGGAAATTTCAAGGATTGTACTTCTGAACGTGCGAAATTAGTGCAATTGAACCTTGAAGCAGTTGAGGAGATACTAGGTATTTTGAAAGCTGTTACCGCTAATCTGAAAACAGCTGGTGATGTCATTCCGATTCTCTTGGGTCGTTATAAAGAAAACGAAAAAATAAATTATGTTTTTAACCTTCTTTTGCTCTTTTATTCCGTAATCCTATGAATGTACATTGTTCGCACTTTACCTACACTGTTTGTGTACTTTGTTTATATATCAGTAGGTGAAATCACTTTCATCATTATTCCTGGAATGACTTGTCCCTGCTGTCCTATCGACGTTCTGGGCGTCATCCCCCCCCCCACCTCCTTTGGTTAAATCTGGCTTCGTCCCAGCACCAGATTTATACATCGACCCAGTGGGCTCTATCCCAGGGGGCCGAATATCGAAGATGCAAAGACCATTAAAAGAAGTTTAGATATAAAGAACTAGATGCGAAATGTAACATTGTTTATAACATGGCCTCTTATTCTGATGACCAAAATTTTTTTTTGGAAATTATCTATAAAATGGCTTATCAGTGAGAGGAAAATGACCTATAAATGTCTTAAAAATATGATGAATGACCTATTTTTTTTAAAATTGTCAAACTTTTTTATGAATGTGATTTTTCAATGGATTTTATAATGTTAAATAAAATGTATTTATATAAATTATATTTAATATAAATTCTTTCCTTTAGGAGGAAATGTAATCCGTAACTCTGATCTTCCAACCGTCAGTTTTGTAAAAGTCGGAGGAAGTTACCTAAGATCCGTGTAATTTTGAGAGTTCGAAAAACAGATTTCATTGTAAATCCATGAAACATTTCCTTAAAAACAACACGAAAGGGAAACAAAGTTCTTAAAAATGAGAAAAATGACGGAAAAGTCCAGAAAAAACACATAAAAAGTGAAAAATGGCAAATAATGACAATGATCTAATTACTGTAAATATCTATCACCTACACGTCGTGATAAACGTTCAATTAAAAGTTAGCTACGCATAGAATGCACCAACGAAAAGACGTATCATCAGAATTCGTGCCCTGTTTAAAACACAATATATAAAATGCAAAAAAATATTGAAGGACATCCGTTTCGTAGTCTATTTTTAAGGGCAGTACAGAATATTTGAATTTCCTCAGAATTGTTTTTCATAAACAAATCTTGTCAACACCCTACCTCCACAACAAAGCGTTACATGTAGGCTTGTGGAACACAAGATGTTCTTACTATATCTTATACGTACGGGGTAATACACGCAAAAGAGAGAAAGTTATGTAATGCAATGCTGCAGAAAATCAATGATATCTGTATATCCGTGTGTCTGTTTGTTTGTCTGTCAAATCGTCTGCCTGACCGTCCGCGTAAGTGACCGTATGACTGTCCGTATGTCTCTCCGTCCGTCCAACCTTCTGTCGGCCGTTTGTCCTTCTGTCTTGTCTACCGACCTGTCCGTCCGTCTGTAAATAACTCTAGGGCCTAAACCATTCATAGACTTCGTTTGAAAATGATCAATAAGGCCCGACTTGAGGCCCTGCTATTTTGAAAAGAATTCCTAGAATTTTGGAGGTACTTCACACGAAGCACTTAGAGCATTTTCAATTTTTTTTTTCACAAAAAATGGATTCAATTAATAAAAACTTAAGTCCTGTAAGAATGTGGTAAAGTACTCTTACGAAGATGGCATCGCTCCGGTTTTCGCTGTAACATGAATTTACAGATATTGCAAAAGTGTGAAATTATTGGGGACCAGTCACACAACTACATTGTTGAAAATAAGAGATATTTTCTAATGAAATTTGTTGTTCGCAATTATTTTTTTAATTTATATTCTGTACTTAAAAAAATATTTATGGTTTGTGTGTAATTTAGGGTGAAACATGGGTGAAGGCAATGAATTATAACGGAGAACGTTTTAGATATCAAAAAGAGAAGTTTGGGAGAATTAAAGTGGTGTAAAATTGAAGGCATAAATTTTTTTTGGGCCAGAAATACGACAGTTAATCTGAAAATAAGTTAGTAAGTTAATTTATTTATTGGAATTAACCTCAGTTATCCGACAAAATACAATTATTGAAACAATGAACAATATATAATAAGTTTTTAGGAAATTATCAAGCTTATAATTATGCAGCACTAGTACATGCCCTAATTAGAGACTATCAGAATCTGGGTTTTCGCATGTCCTTAAAATTATATTTTCTGCATTGCCATCTTGATTTCTTTCACCAAATCTTGGCGCTGTCACTGATGAGCATGATAAAAGGTTACCAGGACAACGAATGATGGAATCCAAATACCAAGCACATTACCGTGCTGACATGATGGGAGATTTTTGCTGGTTTCTTCCGAAATCAACAGCAAAACAACAGAAACAAGAAAGACAATGTCCCAAGCACATGAAAAGAGTTTCAAATACTTTTTATATATATTACACAAATGAATATTCTTTTTAAAGGTTTGAAAATATAAATTAATGAAAAAATGTTCAAAAAATTCAAATAAGTTTAATTTCTTTGTCCTTATTCTACCGGTGTATACTGAATAAGAACTTGCTTCCTTTTCACAATGCTACATTTGAAAATAATGTGACGTGCTAGGATAAAACTGATTTCAGATATGGAATGTGAGCATGGATTTCAGTATGATATTGGTGAATTTTCCTCAGTTATCGTCCCTCAGTCCAATGTTATCTGCGGCACTTGACTATCCATATTTTCCGGGCCATCCTACACAGCACATCGGGAGTTTGTTGGATTTAGTTGAAGTAAACCATCTCCATTGGTAGGGACTCGTGCAAAAGACCTATGGAGTATTTGATACTCCACACAGACATTGATTTCTGAAAACGCACAGAATTCAAAGCGACGAAGGTAACAAGCGACAAGCGCGCCATAATGGCTCCATCTTTCTGAACCAATTGCATTTCACGTTAAAGGGCTCTCCATGAAGACTCTACCTCATTGCTGTTGATTGCAACAAGGACGATTGCAACAAGGACGTGCGATGTTGCGCAACACTTTTTCAAGGAACATGCGTTTGTACTTCCGGTCATTCTGACAAGAAAATTACAGGATCATATACGTCATATACATCGTCACATACAGGATGAAGTATATCAACTAATGTCATTGCAGTGCTTCTGACCGGGATTTGCTAGTGTTTGAGTCCGTCGAATGCAAGACAGCTAGGTCGAAGCCGCTGCCTGGCGGGCAATTCTAGTGGCCGGTTGCTGTGATCGGTAGTTTCCCGTGGTTGCTCCGATCAACATCAGGCGAATGTCGGAGCAGTACCCTAACTAACGGACGACAGCGCACAGTCTCTCCTTTATCATCCTTGTCCTAGCCTCACTCCTTACTTACGCGCTTTGTACTTGCACGTCGTTGGGAGATCAGTGGAGGCCAAGTGCTTGTCTCAGCTGGAGAAGTGCCTGGTGAAAGGTAGCTGGTAGGGGGACGTCCCCGCAAGTCGACATGTAGGTAGGCGCCAGATCTCGCCATCCGGCAGGGGAAGATCACCGCCACCTCTCATGATAAGACCATGCATCACACTTACGGGACTAATGACCATAGTAGTTGGCGCATCCGGAAACAATCAATCAACGGACGACACGGGGATTGCTGGCAGCTGACCCTCTCGTGTTCTTCCATAATGTGTAAATTCAAGCTATGTGAAATTGAAAAGATTAGATCCTTTTTTCATTGATCTGCTTCCTATGACCAATTCGTACCATTTAGACTCCCTGTTAAAAGTATATTTTTATAAATTATTAATTAGTTTTTTTTATTTAATCAAAAACGGCGAAAACTTTGTGACAGATGGGGAGATAAAACCACATTCAGAAGTACAGCAAGCTCATCATTTCCTCAATGGATCAAGAAAGAACCATGGAAAATCGACTCTACGTTTCCGTACCAATATATTCTGCTAGACTATTGAACTAGTTATTGAAGACTGCCATTTGGGAGGCAGATTTGAAGACGAAGATTCAGTACTAATCTTTTGACTAACAAAATAAATTAATAACGACATATTCCACACCTCACCAGTAGATAAAGCTCTTAAGATGACTCATATCTTATGAAGCAAATTGTTTGAAATTTTATTGCAATGATTTTTATGACCTTAATAAAACAGACTCTAAAATATTCATTAAAATTGTTTGATATATTTGTATTTACATTTTAAAAAGTTAAACCAGTCTGCAAGACACGATACATTAAAGTATGATCATAAATCATATTTTTTGTTGTGACCCAGTTTTAGCATCTTATCAGAAAGTGATATCATCATTACATGCTCCAGTCTTCAGTGACTCTAATGAACGTAGTTCAATTTTAAATCTATGTTGTTTTTATGTTGATAATACTGTGCATGATTGCTTGATTAGAAAGATTGTATAAATGGGTGCAAATGATCCAATGTATTGTCCAAGCGACCTCCATCATCCGCCTGGAAATGATAAGTGAAAGCCATGGAATTAACTGATATGAGCACCCGGCACCAGAATTGCTATTCGAATAATGCCGTTTTTGAAGATCTTTAATTCTAAGGGTTATTGTTCAATGGTTGGAATGTCAAGCAGAACGGTGTGAACTCACACAAAATTAAATCAGACGTGCGGATAACTGTCTCTGTCTATTTATTCTGGATTACATAATCACGCCTTATTTTTCTTTATTTTAAAATAAATTAATTATTGGATTAATGATGACGCATAATATTGCATGCATTGCCAGCCCAATCATCACCTATATTATTTTTGCTGTATAGATAGCAGTTATTATACCCAACCATCGTTAATAAATGAGTTATCAAAAGAAAGAATTTCTAAGAGTGATGAAGAATTGCACTTTTACATGCTGTGTTCATATTTTTTTGAAGAAGCGCTTCTTAATTAGGCAGGCTCAGATAATCACGCAACTTACGGCGCTTACGGTCTATTTAATGATATACATCGTGCATAATACCAAAATGGGGCGTTCGATTCTTTTCAAACCTTGTCTTTGGACCTTTCCGAAGCCTTGTTACGAATCTACTGAACTCTTAAGTTCCCGCAACAGCGTAAGCACACGTCGCGATCGCTTGTTCCGCCGATAACTACTTCAGCTGCAACCACTCACCAAACGTTGCTATCCGTTTGCCCCTCTCTTGAGGTAATTTAAATAGTAACTATTAAAGTTAAACACAAAGCAAATATATTATTCGTGAATTCTTGTTTCTAGAATCCATCAAAAAATGTTATTTTCTCCGCTTCTGTGGATAGCGGAGAACCACCGCTTAATTTCAAGTACCTTCCCAAGGTTTCGCCATTCTTTCAATATTTTGAAGTCTAATTAATTGGGATTGAAAACCAGACTTTCATGTTAATATTTCGGCCTTCTTCCAGGCGTCCATCTTCAAGCAAACTCGGCCCAGTTTCCCACAACAAGACTCGCGTTCACAGCAACCGGCGCTACATCCCTCAATTGTTCGTTGCTACGAGTTCATACAACTCATAAAAACCTATTTTTTTCATATCGTAACACCCCCGAATAATGTCCGTCGCAAAATAATCTACGAAGTGATCTCTTCAAGGATATCTATTACTTTTTAGGGGGGTTCAGCTCGTCTGAATACCCTTCCCTCTATCGTACAGACAGAGCCTCGTGCATGCAGAAATGTTCAGTACCTGGATCCTTATTTTCCTGAGTATACGCTCCTCACTTTTTTTTCAAAATAAAATACAATGGCAACACAAAGTGGGGAGTATATTATGCTTGTATCACGTAATGAAGCGAAATATTTTTTCCAAAAATTGTCTTTTATTTTTCACTGTTACAAATGGATAAGCATTTTAAAACTTTTTTTAATGATACGTAATTGCTTATTATTGTCTTCGGCATAAAGCTCAATGTACACTGAATAACTTATGTAAATCGAGAGGATCATGGGTATGGTGGAATTAAGAAAACACTTGAATAACGCTACATGTTCTCTTATGGAGGGAATTATGAAAGGGAATTTTGGAAGGGAAATATGAAAAGACAAATGAAGTCAAGTTGACATCTAGTTAATTAGTAAGTAAGTAAGTAAATCAGAAGGTTTACTAGTAGGTAAAAAATAAAAATCTTTCATGTTAACTGGTTCTAATTATCGATCGGCGACAGGAAGTCTGAGGGCCTCCTTGTTGCATAAATATCTATTATTTCCGACGACCTGACTGCACCATCTTAGGGTCTGATGACCATGAAAATCATTCCAACGGTAGTGAACTACAGTACATCTGAAATGTTTATCCAAAAACTGAGGGGGATCTACTCTAGAGGATGGTATATCAAAACACATTTTCCAACATATTTTTTCCTCCAGACAGATTGAGGGGAAAGGTCGGGTAGTATACCTGGTTCTTCCTGCGGTAATGCTAGAATTAACATTTGTTGCATCCATATTTGTCATAAAAAGTAAGAATAAGCGTTTATTATGGGTTCTTCATGTGCTATCTGTTCTTATGTGTAGTTTTACAATACAAATCGTATGCAACCAATGCTACCAAAATCGAGCACATTGAAGTGTCGTGGCGATTCAAATAAATGACTTGGCAATGGTAATACTGTCTTCACTAGTTTGTCCTGACACTTCAGATTTTTGTTTGATTATTTATTTCACATTTAGGGGTCTGTTCGTTCATTGCAAAAATACTTAGTTTCAGCCGAAAAGGATTTTCGCAAAAGCTGTAGCACGTTTTTTCCCTTACATTCGAGCAGAGACAAACCTACACTTCAGTTTGGGAAAGATGATGTCAAGGTTGTATTCGTACTCGTATAATGGAAAAGATACTCATTATTTATTTATTTAATTAAAATATTAGGCAACTACGGGTGACAGATTGTTGGAGGCTTTGGAAGAGGTCGTGAACTTCGTATGCCCAGTTATATTTGCATCCGTAGAATCTATTACCCAAACTAGTTTTGGGGAAAGAAAATAAGAAAAAAACCTCCTACTTACCTGGAAACGCCTAATTCACTTAGATGTACGAAAGAGCCCACCACCTCCTCCTTTATTTCAAAGCCCTCATGGAATTCTGAGATGTTCACTGAAGAGAAGGCATATATTTTCTCACCTTCGTCAAGAAAGTGATGTATTTCAGAGCGGTCGTGATGAATAGCGTAACAGCTCAAACGCTCCGATTGTCGCTAGTAGACTAGGACGATCACAGCCGACGATGTTTGTCAGCGCCTTTGTGCTGTGGCCATGAGAGAACGTAATGTATTCCGGATACAAGTAATGAAACTTTTTTTTACCAAAACTATTCCATTTTGTGCGCTAGAATGATATAAAATCGTGTATGGTGACGCAACGGCATGACATATTAATCATTTATTTTGTATTATAACAAGATGTATTATATATACTATTATTATTACCATATTATTATAGTATATTATTATTATTAGTAGTAGTATTGAAATTGTTGTTGTTTCTTACGGCTGATCGTGATTTAATGTTGTAGATAGATGATTAGCTACACGGAGGTTTGGACCATTTAGGATCAATCTTAGGTAGATTCCAGGAATTAAGACTAGTAGTTTATATGTGTAAAGATATCTGTTCGAGGTCTCTGTCTTTATACGTGTTCTTGTACACTTTTGTGTAAGAGTTTGTTGCCTCTTGAACTATGCCCTTCCTTTATTTTAGTGAGTTATTTTTTGGTTTTTATTTCTTAGATCCAATAGTTTTCTGCTTTTAGTTCATTGTTGATTTCTTCAGTGATTTTTATCAATCCATTATTTTTTTCACAATATTTTCTTTATACATATATTAATTACTTTTATTTGTTATATATGTTAATTACTTTAATTTTTATGTATCTAATTATTTTCATTTAAAAGTATGCAAGTGTCCTCAAGCAAAAAATATATACTTGCCGTTGCAAAAAATTTATACTTATAAAAATAAAACACACAAGATTCTATGTTGACTTTTATGAAGACTGTCGGACCCTGTTTTTCCGAAATAAATTTTGTCTCCGGGAAAATTGAGTTTAAATGTTGCATCCGGGCGCTAAATTCAAACCGGCTGCCGTGACTCCAGCGCAGCGTCTGCCAACAGGGTTGAGAGTAGCGTCGTTTCTTTCGCTTTCGGTGAAACTGTCGAGTGAGGCAAACATCGCTTGCCGCACACTAGACTACTTTAATACCATCGCGTGTTTTATGTGTGCTATTAATTTAATTTATTACATTAATATTAATTTTTGTTGCATAACAACAGCACGCAACGGCGGAACAATAATCGCTGAGCATGAACGTAGTCTTATTGAAATTAACAAAATTCCTAGAATGCTCGAATTTGTTTTGCACATCTTCAATGTGAGCTATGTCGCGTGTTTTAGAAAGCCTCATGCGATAAATGAGATTCTCCTGCAGTTTCTTTCCTTAATACCATGGCTGATGCTAACAGTTTTGCAGCTAAAATGTTTGTTTATTAAAATATTGAGTTCACAACTATTTCATAGCGCGCAATATAAACTTATGCTTTCGATAGAATTTTGTGTAGCCGCTGGTTGACAATTGGTGAACATTTGCAGTAAACATCGAGATGCACATTCAATCAATCTTATACTGTGTCCATGATTAACAGTGAGAAAATGGTATTTTACCGCTTTAAAAGATTTATAAACAGAGAAACATTTTCTCAAATAAGCCCCAATTTATTTCTTTAAAATGTTTCGTTAGATAAAACAAGAGACGCTTAAAAGAATGGTGCAGGTATTACTAGAGCAATTTTTCTTGAACGATTGATTGAAGAAATATGGGTAGAGTGGGGATATTAGTTAAGTAATTAGCCACTAGATTTTATGAAGCAGTGCTAACCTCTGGAGAATCAGTCATGCCTTCGCAACTTTCTCAAGAATTTACGTTCTAACTTTCTTACGAGTTCGAAATGTCTCCTGTGATGGATCTTCACATCTTTCGGTCATTTCTTTAGATTTTTTGGAGAAAATCACGGACAGAAGTTCTCGTCTTCAACGCCAAATAGTTTCTATTTCGCGCCAGTAAAGATGTGTTTGGAATGTTGTCATCAGTGCTCGCTGCGAGCTTTTGTCTTCAACCGTTTATTGTGTCAGAGAGGGGGTTATCGTTTAAAAAATGTTGCGTGAGTAATATCACTTTAGTTGAATTCTGATTTTTCGAAACTGCAAAAGTTTCAAATAAAGGAAGAAAGAGTAATACCATTAGTTGGATATCATAAGGACATCATAAGGCCCCATAATACGATTTTTCTTACAAAAATTTGCATTTTTTTCTGCAGCATTACAGTACAATCTATTTACTACGTAAGTACGTAATAAGTAACAAAAATAAACACTATCTTCTCCCGTCTACGTAAATATGTAAATAGAAAGATGAAACAGCATCAAATGTAAAGTGCGTCAATAAATCGCCGTTTATTCAACTAGCACTATTTAAGGTTAGACTTAAATGTAATAATAAAGTAATTTTTTCAATTATTTCTTTCTACATAAAAAATAATTCATAATTTTTTCAGGCTTAATTTGAATTAGTGCGAATTACATAAAAATATAAACGTGTGTCAATTTGAAAAAAAAAAAGTTTCTAGCGCTCATTCAAAAAAATAATTTACCAAGTTTTACGAAAAGAGAAAAATAAGTCTTGATTACTTCAGTTGGTAAGGAATACTATTGTCAATCTCGAGGCGGTAGTAAACTAATTTCTGTTAAAGACTAATAAGCGGAGCGCAGTGAATTAAAACTATTGATTTTATTTCCGTACCAAGAAATGCTTTATCCTGACGGTTTTGTGCACGTGTATTGTTTATTTTGTCCGGAGGAATAGTTTCTACTTTACAAACATAAAATATATTACTTACAAGTTTAACAATGATTAACCAAAACACGTCATCTGATAAGAGTTTGGTAGATACGTACGTACTTTCACATTCTCTGAAGTCATTGATTCTACGTTGTGAAGAATGTTCAACAAATGTACTCTCAGAGATTGGAACTTCCTTACATACAATCTGGAAAAAAATGTGTTTATTCTGCATTGAAAATAGGTACGGACACACATTTGTTCTATTTTAATTGAATTTATGCGATGACGTACCTGCAACGAAATTGTCTGAATGCTATTGTTTTAAATGTAACAAATTCACCCTAATACATTACTACATTTCTTTAGGGATAGTGAAAAATTATATTTCATTTTTGTAATCTTAGAAAACTTACATAATTTATGGGACCATAATTTGTGAAACTACTAAATGTTTACTACCGGTGAAAAAGTTTTAGAAATAATGTGAATTGTTCCTTCCACAGTTGTTTAGAAGACATATGTACATCCTCGCCTTTATTGATGTCTTTTTTGGCTTCAACAAGCAATCTCAACATCCTGGAAGCAAAATAATGATGTAGTTTTCTTGAAGTACAATTTGTAAGAAATACTTTTGACATTCTTCACTGATAACAATTAGAAACAAAACAATGTGTTCAAATAGGTAATGGCCGAACGGAATCATATCTCTTTATTCCATTTTTTCTTAATGAACAAGATAGCATTAGGTAATTAAAACAGTTTTATTTGTAAATTTGTCTTTTACCTATTTGCAATATAATACTTATTTTTTATGTATTTATAGTTGCATCGAAAACTGGGTCATTAGCGACTTAATTACATTTTTCAGAAATTGGTACATTTGTGGTGTATGCAATTCAATGTTACTTTGCTCTAGTATTATAATTATTTTATAAGAATTTACTACTATGAATAGTTATTTTCAAAATGAATGGTGCGACCCATTGCTTTTTAAATTTCATATCATGGAATACTTTCTCAATGTCGTCAAAATAATTGTTCAATCAGTTTGGTAATTATGTTATTTAACGTTGGATGTCATTGTTTTCTATTAATCATTGGGACATAGTGCTTACAATTCAAGGGCGGATCCACCCGATCATTTAGGGAGAGACATCTTAGATTTTGTTACATAACATTTGTTATTATATTGTTTTAATTTTGATTGTGTATATATACTATACAATATTTGTAAAAATATGTTCATAATTTTAACATAAGTATTTTAATCAATTTTGCCAAATAATGGGAGGTAACAAACGAAATCTCTAGGCTTTTATTGGGCAGCATGGCCCTCTGCCTCCTACTGAATCCGCCAATGTTACTGTTCCAGACTTAAGGCATCTTTTCTTCGGTGCTTTTGACACGAGATACTAGTGAGTTATATTGGAGTAGTCTTTTCTGACCCAAATCAGAGATACTGAATTCTCCTGTTTTTGATATATGGCTCGTGTTGTGTATCAAGCCTAGTTTTGACCTTACATTTGGCCAGATTCATTCCATACTAGCAGATCGAAGCACACGTTGTTCTGCTCTCCAGCTTCCTCCCCCTCCGTTTCCCTCTCTTTCTCTGCATTTGTCTGTCTGTGCATATGTCAGTCTTTCTCTATCAGTCTGTGTCTCTTTGCATATGTCTTTATCTGCCTATCTCTCTCTGTCCCTGTCTCTGCCTGTTCCTCTCTCTGTGTCTGTCTGACCTTCTCTGTGAATGGAAGTTTAAAGGTCCATGCACGCTGATAGGATCACACCTTTTTGGCTCACTGTTAGATTAATTACCTTCACATGTAAAGAACAGTTTGAATTTTCCGGCATATTTCCACAGAAACAGTATGTTCAGTCTTTGAATAACAACTTGTCTAGAAATAAGGGAAACTTAATTCAGGGCTGAAACAACATATAAACAGTTGTATCGTGATTCGAGAAATAGTGACAAGAGTTTCTTTTCTTCGTGTAGGTGTTTATAATCTAGTTATTTCAAAGTTTATTCATACAGTATTATTTTATTCATTCTCAGTTTTTTATTTTGTTTACTTTGATAATAGTTATAATTATATATTACAGTAGATCACTATAGTGTAGCTTAGGTTGGTTAGATTATAGGGTGCTAGATTTACCGGCGAAATACGGACGACATTTTGAAGAAAAAAATCGGTATCAGGAGACTCCAACAAAAGATATATATTCATTGAAATTACGAAATTAATTTCCTCATTATTATTTCGTAACTTTCCCTATTCTATGTAGTACAATATCACTCCGTGTATACCTACGAATACAGAAAGTAAAACGTCGCAAGAATGACTGCTCCGTGTTATCTATCAGAGAGCCCGCCAGGCGGGCGCCATCTTAATCCTTCATTGCAGCACTAGGCACAATATTTATATTCGCGCTCGGTGGAATGTGGCGGTGGCAGTTTTATTAAGAACGCCTCTTCGACGGTGGAAACTGAATCAGAGCAATGTGCAGTTCGAGTGACGTCGGTGGTTTCCGTTCTAGCTCGTGACGCACGCTGTTGCTTGGGCGAAGTCCCCGCCGCTCCCGCTGCCCTCCCCCCACCTCCACCTCCGCCGCGGTTATGTAAAATCCTCCGTGGAGTTACACCACGTTGTGCCCGCCGCCTACTTCCCCCTAAGTACCCAAAGCACTCGTAGAGAATCCTCTTCTTCGTAACAGCGTGAATCACGCGCAGCCGGTTTTCAAGAGCAAAACACTATGACGGGATCAGTGCGTAATATGTATCGACACGTTCTGATTACAAATGAGATAATTCTGGTATATTTAAAATTTATTATTCGTTCTTAACGTTTTTATATTATTTCATTTGAAATGATATCGTTCTCGTTATCTTGCTAGTTCAATGAAACTGATAAGCCGTATCTTCATCATTGGTTTTTGTACATTGAATACAGATTAGTGGTCCATTGTTTTGTTTTTTAAATGTATTGTCGTTTCTGTCTCTCAAATCTACCATAATGTTTTCCTGTTTTATATTAAGAAAAAGTTACACAATAGGTGTATTTGGTTTCATTCCTTCGAGTATACGTAATATAAAGAAAGTTATGTAATATTGCGGAAAATCGATTTCGAGATTTCACAGGAAAAACCCGTTTTGGGATCTCCTGCTACCGAAAAAGATTTTTTTATCAAAACGTCCGTCCGTCCGTCCGTCCGTCCGTCCGTCCGTCTGTCTGTCTGTCTGTCTGTCTGTCCGGCCGGCCAGCCGTCTGTCCGTCCGTTCGTGTTTCTGATGTATGTAAACAACACTAGCGCCTAAACGATGCGCACGATTTATTCTAAACCAAATAAACCCCTGACGATCTGGCGTCACTCAAAGCTCTGCGATTTTGAAAAAGTTTTATTAATATTGGGGATACTTAACATGAAGCCTCCCGGACATTTTCAAAATTTTATCAAAATGGCACCATTTTTTTTACATTATTTGAAAGAGAAAAGTAAAACAACTTATAAAGATTGCATCGGTCAGTTTTTCACTGTTAACTCTGAATTTTTTTAAATTTCAAAAGTCAGAAATTTTTTTGGCGTGATCCTACTATTACAAATGTGAAGATAGAGATTATTCCTTTAAATATTTTTTCTTCATAGTTCTTTAACGAAGGTCATGTACATTTTTTAAAAAGATTGAGTAGTTATTGCGCAATAATGGGTTTGGTATGTGCAATAATGAAAAATGACAAAAACAAAATATTATCAAAAACGACTCCAATTTTTTTCTTTCAAATTTTGGTAGGGATTGTGCTAAATATGCTCTATAAGATGACATAAACGCCGTATTGCTCTATCCTTTTGTTGTTGTTTTTCCTAAAATTACAAAAATGGAATCTTCTTGAATTGTCTCTCACGTTGTTAATATTTACAATAGCGGCGACTTCTTCACATTATTACATTTGAGTTTCTCGTAAACTTGGAAGTTTTCTGTGAAAATGAGCTCAAAATTCTGCATTTTTAAGAAAGCTCAGAAGCAATTTTCTTAAAAAGGATTACAATTTTTTTCTTTAAACTTAACGTGAGGATAGTGCTAATTGCACTATTTGAGATTAAATAAAATTCATTTTGCTGTATTCTTTGCTGACTTCCAATCATGTTTTTCGAAAACCCACGCTGTTTCTATGAATAAGAGCTTCAAATTTCTCATTCACAGTAACACATAAACATTTTCTTAAAAACGACATCAAATTTTCAAAACATTTTTTATTTTCCTTTATGTGAAGAAGTTTTACTCTTTCATAATATTCTTAGAGTAGTATTTCAGTTCTACAATTAGGAAATGATAGTGAATAATCGATGGTTGAATTAATATAAACCGTGTGACCAAAGTCTCCAAATATTTCAAGTCTGTTGAGCATTTGTTAGTTTCCTTATATAATTTGTTGAAAGCATAGAAGAAAAGTTACTCATAGAAGGATTATTCTAAGCGTAGGAATTCTTGCATCATCGCTCATGTCGAGCACGTGTTCATTGAAGTGTTCCCCCCACAATCCCTTTCTAAGAATGTTTGATAGCGCGTTGCTGGATAATGTGCAACGGCCTTCACAGTTTTACGTCATCAATTCGTTTCAGAGAGACTTCAACAATTGCTCTATTTAGAATTAATATTTTTTATAAATCATAACGTTCATTGCACCTACATACTATAATACAAAAGTTATACCACCTACGTACGTGTTATTAAAAATTAGTGGTGCTGAAACCGCACTTTCTCGAATTTTTCTAAATTTGCAATTTAAAAAAAATTCAGAAAATTAATCAAAAATAGGACTTGTACCAATTAAGCGTCACTTTTTTAATCCGTGCAAAAATTTTGAAGGAAACATTTGGGTAGGTTTTAAATGATTGTAAACGTATAACATAAGTTCCTAAACAATCTAACTCACGTTGCATCCAATTACCTCAAAAAACTTCTTAAATAACAATCACGAAACGCCGGATTTTCAGAGCTGGTGACTAAGTTTGACGCCCAGATACTTAAAAAATACTCATATTTTCGAAAAATTCCACTTGACTTTATTTGAAGATGTTTTTGATTAACACATTTCATTTAAAAAATGTATCTTCATAATTGTAATTGCAGGAAAATGCCGACATTTTTTTGAATTTTTGCACTTTTTAAAAAAATGAATGTTTTTAACCAACAAAGGACCTGTGCCACTCTCTTAAGCGTCCTTCATTCTATCCAACAACAAAATTTATTCATAATCGATATCGTCATTTTTTTGAATAAAATTTGAAAATGTTCCAGGGGCTTCATGTAAAGTATTCCCAAAATTAAAATATCTGTTTCAAATTCTGGACACCTCGACATCAGCCAGATCTATTGAGAACCATCAATTATGGAGAAAATCGGCCGAACGGTTTAATAGCTAGCATTGTTCACAGACGGACAAAGAGACAGGCGTTTTGCCGTCAATCGATAATTCGGTATCATGGACCCATAAAGAATGGATTCTGGCTACACGTGTTAAAGGAGTTTTTTTTGTGAATTTAGCATCTGGATTTATCCACTTTTTTCGTTACCAGGTCCCTGTAATAAGATTTTATCTACCAAAAATTCGCCATTTTTCGCGCAGCATTACATAACTTTCTCTTCTTAAGAAATTCCTTCATAAGCGCGAGAAAGTGATAAACGGTTTAGAGACTCTAGCGTTCATTACAGACGGACAGACAGACGATTTGCTGTCAATTAAGTTTTCAATATAACGGATCCACCGCACATGAAATTTTGGCTACACCAGGAGGCTACATTCTGGCGAAGTAATCAACGCAAACCTGTGTGAAATTATTCTTGCTTTTCTGTATAACGTGCTGCAAATACTGTAATAGTAAAATTTATTCCAATTTGTTTCATTTGTAAAAGTAAGAAATCACTGATTGGTTATTGATTCCGGGCGCGTGAACGCCTACGGTCATTAGTCCCGTATGTGCAGTGCATGTTTCATATTTCTGGAGGTGTCTATGATCTTCCCACGTTGAATGCTACGATTTGGCGCCGACATACGTCGGTTTTGCGGCGATTTACCCATCAAGGTATCTCCCACCAGCGTAGTATGGCCTCAGCCGGGAAACGCTCTATGCTCCCGACTGGTGGTAGTGTAGTGCATTTGAGTGTGAAAAGGTGTGAGGAAAAAGGTCAAGGAAGAGGAAGGTCATAGCCCTTTTGTTAGGGTACTGCTCCGGCATTTGTCTGGTGTTGATCGAAGAATCCACGGGAAACTACCGACCGGAGCAGCCAACCGCTAGAATTCTCCAGACAACGATTGAATTCGATTGTGGTGACAACTTAGTGTCGAATATCCTGCCACCGTCGAGACGCCATAATACCAGGGTCTCCCAGTCAGAGGCACTACAGTGATGAGATACCTTTGCTGGTATTACTCGCGCAACTTTTCTTGAATGATGGATTCAAAAAATGCAGGTAGAGTGGGGGTATTAATTACGAAATCGATCGCTAGATTTTATGAAGCAATGCCAATCTCTGGAGAATCAGTCATGCCTTCGCAACTTTCTCAATAATTTGCGTTCTAATTTTCTCAGGAGTTCGAGGTATTTCCTGTGATGACTCTTTGCCTGCTTTGGTCATTTATTTATTATTATTATTATTTTGAGAAAATCACGGTCAGAAGTTCTTGTCTTCAACGGAAAATAGTTTCAATTTTGAGCTAGTGAAGGTGTGTTTTAAATGTTGTCATCAGTGCACACTGCGAGCTCTTGTCTTCAGCTGTTTATTGTTTCAGAGAGGGGGAAGCAAGGTCATCGTCCAAGAAAAGTTACGCGAGTAATAAAAGAAATGATCGCTGCTCCTGACAATGGAAATTAATATAGATATGCACTATTGCCATTTTTTAAATTGGACTTTTTCATGTAGTTTAACTGAGGTGTTAGTGGGGAAAAAATTGCAGTATTTCGTAATTGTTTCCAAAAATGCTAGAAAGTATACGTTGTTGTAACTCCTCCAGTTCCTTTGAGGTATCCGAGAACAAAGTTCATTAAAAAAAAGGGAGCCATTTTGAGAATTTTTAGTTGAGGCTGCATGTAAAGTATCCCCAAAATCAAAATATACTTTTCAAACTCTCAGGGCCTCCAGTTCTTGTAGATCGATTGGGAAATATTATTCTTGAAGAATATCGTCTGAATGGTTTTAGTGCTAGCGTTGACCACTGACAAGACGTTTTGCTGTCAAACTATTTTTCGGTATCAAGGACCCACAACATCTGGATTCTGACTATACAACGTATTAGAGGAATTAATTTATTATATATAGGAACAAAATATATTCACTTTTTCGTTACAAGGGCCCAGCAATAAGTTTTGTTATATCGAAAATTTGCCGTTTTCCGGCGCACGATTACAATACATTACCTTCTTACGAAATAAATACCAAAAAGTAAAATCACAAATTCAACAATATTTAGATCTTCACTATTCTCTTAACACTCCTTTACGCTATTCGGGAACAAATTTTAATCAAATAATTTGGTGTCATTTTTTAGAAAATTGTGAATCTGTTGAGGCTTTATATAAACTACCAGTATGTGGATTAATATGAAATAAATAGAACATTACGTAATGCGGCAGCGAAAATTGCAGTTTATTCTTTTGGCTCCTTGGCACCATAACCGAGGATTTTTCTTGATCTCTTATGTTGTAAATTACTTTCTCTAATAACTAACTTACTTTCTCTAATAACTAAATTACTTTCTCTAGTAACTTTGTTAGAATACACATTTTCTGGTTTCTTAATACCAAAAGTGTTAAATGTTCTAACGCCATCATAATCTGTACCTTAAGATACCCTTTTATGAACGATTTCTTCTAACGAAAAAGGGCGTTTATAATTCTGGAATAAAAAAAAGTTTTACAATAGTACTAGTTTATGGACAATTTTAATATGTTTATTATGGGCAGTTAGATTTTGTAATTAAATTGCGTTAGATCGATTCCTTCTTACAGGGTGGCCACTCATTTTCTGAAATAAATTTCCTTGACTTGTCCTGGTTTTCCCGTGCGTTTGAAAAGTTTTTGCACTTGTGAGATTAGTAATTTCACACTATTTTTTTAAAAAAATGTCAACGTTAGCCTAATACTAATTTGTCAGCTCTGATTTCAGAGATGAAATACAAATTTGAAAAAAAATTCTCCATCAATAAAAATTGAGTCATTATATTCTACTGGATATTTGTTTAGTGAATAACGTCTACTTATATCATAATTTTCCCCGACTTTAACGATTCTTCTACAAATTCACTGACGTTTGTGGAGCAAAGTAATTCCTTGATTTTTTGCGGTTTTCCTTTTTTTCCAGAAAGTGGCCAACCTGTACCTAATAAATTGCATCAAACTTAAATCTTTCATCAAACGTAACATGACAAAGGTGGATAGTACCTGGGTATTTTATTCAAAAATTGATGATACAGTTTAGTTTTACATCACTGATCACGTTTTCCAGTTCTCAACATACATGCCAAAGTATAAAAAATACTTCTTCCTGGAATTGAGAAATGCAAACAACCCTTTCAATGCAGTCACTGAATAACAATAAAAAACAGCTTCTGTATTAATAAAGTTCACTTTATTTTCAAGAAATTATAAAAGAACATGTACCAAGAATGTATTTGTGTAATGCCCACATGAACATTTGTGACTGAAATGTTATTCTTTTCTACAACTTATGCAAAAATAATTCATGTGTCCATTGGTGCATGCTGTAAAATGTTTTGAGTACATAGTGAACTTTGAAATCTTTGGAGCTCCAGAACACTGCTGCTATGCAAATGCTCTACACAAGATAATCTCCTAGAATAATCATTTTACATTTTATCCGGAGATGTAAACATACATTTTAAATGAAAAATAATAACATCAATGTAAAGTAAAGATTATCAGCCTAATAAAACAGTGTAAATAGAAATAATCAGCTTAACCAACTGTACACTCATTTCATATATCATGAACCAGTTCTGGCTACAGGCAAGGGCGTACTAGGAAATACGACGTTTCAGGAGGAGCTGAGGACACACAGTACATTGCTAAACCAACATCAAGTTTGGCACAAGTCAGAGGGTCTATGTTTCCCATAGTCATATGAATCTACTGACAGTATGTTAAATACAGATTTCTAACGTGAATAAAATCACTACCTTTGCTTTGCTATTTTGTACAGGGAACGGTCGTCAAATGTTCTTTCACCTCACTCCCATCCTGTACGCCCCTGGCTACAGGAGAAACATCAAACCATACTTCTTATAAACATACAACGATGAAGCAGAGAAGCATAATCTTTACAAAAAACATCAGCTGTTTGGCCTATTTTTACAAAACATGAATTTACTCCAACAAAAAACTTCATTCAAACATTTAATAATAATTCAAAAACATTTTAACATTCATGATTCCTGTATATTATATGCGTCAGAAAACATCTGACCAGTTTCTAAAATGCCTTTTCAAGTTTTTAAAAAAATCTTATTTTAGTATCAATGACTTACAATAACGACAAAATGTACAAAAGTGGATTTAAAATATAAGTGACTCGATGGCAAACGACATACCAGATAATGATCATTACAAGCAGTGCCAGATTTACCTATTGTGAGCGTTTAGGCTGGAAGGAATAATTGAAAGAGACCTATTGTTCTTTTTTATATATATAAATTCTAGGATTTGATGGAATACTTTGGACATAAGATTAAAAGACCCAAAAGAATGCTCAAATTTAGAAATGTAGGTGTGAAATTTGTGATGCATATTTTGTGAACTACAGAACGGACGAAATGCGCCCAAACAACGATATTAATAAAATATAAACTATAGAGGTTAATTCTCGATAAATAAAAGAGTAATTCGATTTCAAAAATATAATTTGTCGTTTGTTCTATGTTGAATACAATTGTTTGAAGTATCCGACTCCAGTTATCGGACTCAGCATTGCAGAATAAAACTAACAAGCCGATAAAATGGAACTAGTTGCATCTTTTAACCTGCAGCACTGAGATCGAATATTCTGAATCGGTATAAAGCTATATCTTACAAGTTTCACGCAGTTCAATGCGAAACGTCAATAAAAATTTTATATTTGCATTTATAACAACGAATGGCTTATGAAGTTATTCTAAATAAATTTTCACATGCGTTCATAATGCACGTTTAAAAATATATCTGGTGCCGAGAGTTCGAGGCCCGAAAATCACGAGCCCCTTACAAGGAAACAACCTATTCAGCCTTTTGGGAAATCCGGCACTGATTACAAAAACCTATGATCTATATAATAAATTTTCTAGAGATCATATCAATGAAGAAAAGATTAACAAAACGTTTATGAACAAAATATCTCTCTACATTGATATTCAGATCTGAATGTAAAACATAGCAAGGGGTCAATGAATGCAAGATAGCTATGTAAAACTCGTGATATCAAAATCTACGTATTTATTTCTCATTCCGAACACGGTGACACACAAAGAAAAAGACGAATACACATAAACACCACGACGACGCTTCTGTGAGGTCCTTGGCCACGGCGCGGGCTGCCGGCCTCAAGTCGCCTGTATCATGGAAAGAACCCGGTTGCGGTGGTTGGGCGGGTGGGGATGGGGGCAGGGCGACGGGGATGGAGGAGCGCGCCGGGGGCACGGGGGACGACCCCCCGAGGGGTCGCCGCCGCCGACCACCGCCACTGCGCGACGCGCAGTCGAGCTCCCGGCCCTGGAACCTACGCCTCTCGCGTCGTCCGCTGCCGGCGACGCTGGTGGAGACCGTCACAGCCGATAGTACACTCGAAAAGCCTAACCGAAGTAGATCTACGTCTCACCCGTTTGTCCGTGTCCGTGGCGTGTTCGGGCATAAGTAAGTAACCCAGGTCCGTCGGCCGCGCGGATGAAGGAAGCGGGCTGGGTTCGTACAGGCGCGAACGGACGGCCGTCTCGCCGGGTCCCCACGGGTACAGACCGACGGCCTAGGACGCGGCGGGCGGGGAGGCGGCGGGAGCGGGGGGCGGGGCCACGGAGGCGCGGGGGCGCAGACGCGGTGCGGGGCGTGTTGAGCGTTGGGCGAGTCTTCCATGGGACACGGCCGTTCGCGCAGGTTCACGTCCTGTGGCATGTGGGACCTTGTCGCCCAGGGGCGCCAAGCGAATCAGGTACTTGCATGTTCGAGAAGGAAGGAGGAGGCGGAAGGGCAGGTACGCTTCGGCATGTCGCACAAGATGGGCGGCGGCTCCTTCAACGGCTCAGGCACTGACAGGATGGGCTCGCACACGTTGGCGGGCACCACGGGCACCACGATGGCCGCGGGCTCGACGGGCGCGTTGGCGCGCACGTGCTCGCGGCTGGCGTGCAGCACCACCTGGTAGCGGTGCGGAAGCGCAGGTCGCAGTGCTCGCACTGGAACACGGCGCGCGCGTGCCCGCCACATGTCGTGCAGGCCGAGGCTCGCCGCCGTGTGGTACGGGAAGAGCGGCGTGCATTGTGGCGCACCACGGGCAGCGCGGCGGCCGCGCGCCAGCAAACGCGCGGCGTGCTTGTCCCGCAGCGCTGCACCTCCGGGGTGTTCTTGGGCCCGCGCGTCGTGGAGCGGCGCCGGCGACGCGCGCCGGACGACGCGGCGCGGCGCGCGCGAGCGCAGCACCGTGCGCCGC
>BOPP01000038.1:4244081-4256633 GCA_017312745.1 Gryllus bimaculatus
ATCAGGTATTGCATGTTCGAGAAGGAAGGAGGAGGCGGAAGGGCAGGTACGCTCGGCATGTCGCACAAGATGGCGGCGGCTCCTTCAAGGCTCAGGCACTGACAGGATGGGCTCGCACACGTTGGCGGGCACCACGGCACCACGATGGCCGCGGGCTCGACGGGCGCGTTGGCGCGCACGTGCTCGCGGCTGGCGTGCAGCACCACCTGGTAGCGGTGGCGGAAGCGCAGGTCGCAGTGCTCGCACTGGAACACGGCGCGCGCGTGCCCCACATGTCGTGCAGGCCGAGGCTCGCCGCCGTGTGGTACGGGAAGGTGACGGCGTGCATGTGGCGGCACCACGGCAGGCGGCGGCGGCCGCGCGCCAGCAACGCGCCGGCGTGCTTGTCCCGCAGCCGCTGCACCTCCGGGGTGTTCTTGGGCCCGCGCGTCGTGGAGCGGCGCCGGCGACGCGCGCCGGACGACGCGGCGGCGGCGCGCGCGAGCGCAGCACCGTGCGCCGCCGCACGCGCCCGCGCGCACGCCCCGCAGCGCGCCGCGTGACCGCGACCGCCGCCGGCGCCTCCGCCGCACGCGCGCCGCGTCACCAGCCGCGCCGCCGCACGCGCACCGTCGGCGCGTCGTCCTCGGCGGCAGGCGGCGCGGCTGGCTCTGCTTGCGCCGCTTGCTGGACGAGCCGCCGTTGGCGACGGAGGGCGGGCCCCCGTGGTGGATGTCGGTGTGCGCGCAGCCGTCGCCCGTCAGCCCGCACAGGCCGCAGTGCAGGCAGCGCGGCGCGCCGTCCTGGTGCGCCGCGCCACGTGCTCGGCAGCACGTGCTCGCCGAGCCGGCTGAGAACGCAGCCGTCCGCCTTGCACAGCACCAGCGGGCCCGTGTGCTCGCGCATGTGCTCCATCATGGCCACCTGCGTGAACAGCTCCTTGAGCACACGCTTGCACGTGTAGGAGGTCTTGGCGTTGCGCTCGGACAGCGTGATGCGGCGCGGATGACGCGGCGCAGGCGCATGGTGCGCCGGCCGGCGTAGCTGTTGGCGCCGTACGAGCTGCCGGCGTAGCTGCTCCCGGCGCTGAAGCGTGGTAGGCCATGCCGGTGGATCTCCGAGCGAGTCGTCGTCGGCGAACTCGCAGCCGCAGCTGTGGACACGTAGGCGTGGGGTCGTCGGGCTCGTTCGTCCATGGCATGGGCGGCGCGCTCATGCTGTCGTCCTCCTCCTCGTCGCCGTTCGGGGTCCCGTCCACGTCCCCGTCCGCGTCGCCGTCCACGTCCGCGTCGTCGTCCTCCTCCTCGTCCGAGGCGTCGGAAGCTTCGAGGTAGTTGAAGAGGCGGGCGGCGCCGTAGGGCCGCGGCGAGCGCGGCGACGGCGCGGGGGTGCCGTAGCCGTCGTGCCCCGCGTGGCCGCGCGTGCCCGCTACGCCGTCCTGCGCCGCCGTGCCCGCCGTGGCCATAGTCCTCGTTCTTCACCAGCTCGTGCGAGAGTAGGCAACGTGGCTGCCACTGCCGCCGCGGCTGCCGCCGCCGCCTGCTGCCGCTGCGCTGATCCGCCTGCCGCCGTCGGAGCACCGTAGGAGAAGGAACCGCCAGAGCCCTGGTGCCTGCAAACGGGCAGGGACTTCATCAACCGATTAGTACACCTTCCGGCCGAGCGGGGCCGATGCGAGGCCGGGCCCGTGCGGCCCACCGCCGGGCGCGACCGGAGGCAGCGTCTCGTGCGGCGGCCCGCCGCCGCCACCCCGCCCTCGCCGCCCCCGCCGCCGCCGCCGCCACGCCCACCGCTCGGTCGCAACGGGGCGCCTAGAGCCCCTAGATACAGAGAGCAACGCATCCCACTGTTCCACCGGTCTCGCCATTTTATATCAAGTTGTAGGGAGAAATTGGAACTGTGCGGTATTCTGTGCGTTGAGAACCATGAATATAACTCAAACCAATATGAATATTCTTGAAAATCTCCATAAGGACACCAATTGTTACAATTGCTCCCTGGCGGGGCTACCGAGTGAGAGGGTATGAAATGGCGGCGGCTGCGCTGCTCTCTGTATCCAGGGCCTGTAGGTGCGCCCGTGTGCCAGCGCCGGCGGCCGGCGAGCGCGGCGCAGCGCGGTGCGGCGGCGCGCGCCGACCCGAACGACCACTCGGAGTCCGATACGGAATTTTGAAAACAACTTTTATTTTTATTTCTTTTTCTTTGACAACGCTAAGATCTCTTTCGAGAGTTTCGCATCTGTCTGCCTGTCCGCTCGGAGCCTCTCGACTCCGGGCAAATTTTGAGAAAATCCAGTGAGGGTCTCGAGCACTGTACACAGTCGTGTGTGTCAATAGTATAATCAAAATAAAATAAAAATTTAATCTTTGTTTTAAGGTGATTATGGCCGTTTTGAAGCAATTTCTTTTAAGAAATATTTCTCATTACTGGAAACACGATAAATCATCCAACAGATTCAGATATTTTTGTCACCGGCTATTAAAAGTTGTGAATTTTTTTCTAATGTATTCGTAAGCCGAGAAGGACAGTCCAATCGAGGACGCCCACACACGCGAGCTCTCCGAGGAAAGCGTGCGGGCCAGGAGGATGGTCTAGCCACAGCTTGCAATACGGGTGGGTCGCGCTTGTGCGTGCAGCACTACAGCTCCGCTGCCGGCCCGGGACGTACCGTTTTTTTAATACAACCGGCAAGCATCAAGCGGTGACAAATTATTCAAAATGTACTTAAAATTAAACAGGAGTATGTATCAAAAAATACAAAATTAAATTAAAATTTTAATGTAGACTAAACTATTTTCACATTTTAATAGAACAATAGGAATGGCGTTTTATGAACTTAAAGAAGTTATTACATTTTGTCAACGTGATAGAATCAATTTTTAAAAATATGCATCTGAATTCTAAAAGGACTGAAGATACAATACATTGAAATTTAATGTGAAGGAATGACACTCGATCGCCTTTTCAAGATTCTTATTTAATTGTATGTTAACAAGAAAGTTCATTGATTGAACATATTTCAGAAAAAAAAATACTAATTTTTTGTGGAGATTCTCATTTTAAACGTGATTGGAAAATCTTGTAATTCAAGTAATATGGGGTTATGACACTTATTAATTTCAAAGCTAAAATATATATATATATATATATATATATATATATATATATATATATATATATATATATATCAATTTTCAGCAGGAGCGTGGGCCGCCTGCCGCGATGGAGGTGGGTTCGGCCTAGCTCGGCCAAGACTGAGCGGATAGTTGGCTGGGCTGGGCCGAGCCGGTATGGGTGCAGTACAGACAGAATAGCAGCAAGAGCGAAGTCGTGAACAGAGTGAGCTGTTAGTGTGCAGGCTGGAGCCACAGCCCCGCGGACTCGTGACAGCCTCGTTCTCGCCGAGGAAGTGGAGGAACGGGAGCCAGGGAGAGGAATTTGCCAATCGATTATCAACAATTTGATATCGTAGGAATAAAATTATCGCTAATTACGCCGCACTGCATAGCAATTCTTATTTAAAGACTGGTAAGCACACGAAAGATTTATAATTCTCATAGATGTAAAACGTTCATTTCAAAATACGAAATTCAGAGTCGGAAACTGTTTTCATTTTTTTCCACCCTGGAAAATTTATCTAAAAAAATCAGAAAAAAAATATCCATTACCTTTCATTTCTTTTTAGAACACATTTTAGTTTTAGGAACTGAAATCGAAGTGAGTAAGGTATTCAGACAGAACGCATCCCTGACAATAAAAAATGTATGTCTATCACAAAACGTGTATCACATGTGATAGACATTCCTAAGTACATTTACCGACCATTTTTATACTTTTTATGAATTCGCGAAACATCTTCAAAAGTTTACCACAAGAAACACTCATTTTTTTAAATTATGCCTATGGTTGAATTTTAAAATAATATACATAGAGATATTATATTTTATCTTCAATTATTTTCTTGAGACGTTAAAAAAGTTCATATCCAGGTTCTTTCAATCACTGTTATCTTGTTAGCGAATCTCTCCGGACCAAAAAAGTATTTATTTTTTGACTAGCATATATTTAAAGATTAGCTAGAATTTATTATCATGCCTTATGAAAAACATTTTTTAATTAAGAAGATTATTTTTATCATAATCAAAATCGTTCAAAAGACGCTTAACAAATTACGGAAGGCACGATTCGATGTCACAACTGAGGGCCGAGAACAGAGACTATCTGGGGTCGAATGTGACTTCGACCATTTGGTCGCGGAGTAGCCGCAACGAGAGACGATAGTTCCTCGCCCTCCCCCACTCTAGATCCCTGCTATCGACTTCCCTCGGATTTCATCCCCAGAGCGACTTTTCGCAGGCCGGCAACCCCGTCGGCACCATCTACGCATGAAATCGCATCTCCTATCGATTTTCGGATGACAAGTCCGTTACTCCCCGCTTCTCTTCAACCCTATCCCACACCTCTCTCCCTCCCAGTTAGCTGGGCATGTGGTCTCCACCACCTAATAGCGCCGTGTCGGACCCTGCCACTGCGCGAGGAAAGCGTGGGTGGCCATCAAACTATGTGGTTCGTACACTGGAAACTATCGATTGCTTTCGTATAATCGACCGGGGAGAAGTGGCTCAGGCCATCAACTAATACAGACGCGGTGCCTCTGACCGGGAAGGTCCTAGATTCGAGACCCGACGGTGGCAGGATTTTCGACACCATTGAGATAGGTCGAATTTAGTCGCTGTCTGGAGGAAAATTCTAACGTCCGACTGCTGTCATCGGTAGTTTTCCATGGTTTATCCCATCAATGCCTGAGCAGTATACTGGCAAACGGGCCACAGACCGCGCGCGGTGTTTCCTTCCCCTTTTTTGTCCTATTCTCACCCCTTAATCTACACACTTACGTGCCCTTCACTAACACATGCCGAGCAACTGGTCGAGAGCGCAGAGCTTGTACAGGCTTGGGCGGTGACCCGCTGGTGCGAGATACCTGGTTGGGGAAAATCCCGCTAGCCGACGGGAAGGTCGGCGCAGGATCTCACCATCGAGCGGGGGAAGATCACAGCAACATCCCAACAAAAATGCACTACACTTTCGGGAACGAAGACCTGAGCTGTTGACGCGCTCGAAACCACTAATCAATCAATTAATCGAAATTAGGGATGCTGCGTATTCTCTATTTGATCTATGGTCATGTGCCATCTTTGATTGTACCATTGATGATTTTTGTATTCTGCAACCGGAATGACTTTCAAATAAATATTCAAAATAAAAGAATATTTCCAATATTCTTGGGAAGTTTTACTAAACAAAGACCAATAACTAACTTAGGAGTGTTACTTTATGTACTTAATGATTGATAGTCGAAGAAATGTCGCCACGTAAAATACGTCGAAGAAGTCTCGCCACGTAAAATAAGGCATATTCAATTCAATTCAATTCAAAAATGTCATTGGTCTTACAATTCGACAATTAAAAATATCAACTGACGGATGATCATCACAATTCTCGAATGAAAGAATTTGTATTATCTCCAGCCTTAATCGTAGAGTCAGAAATGCACACTCATCATATAATTTCACCGCATCAGTCTTCTATTTCAAGACATATTGCTATTTAAGTTATAATAATCGAATATCCAAAGAACGGATAGTAAGAAAGAGATGAAATTGAAAAATTCATACATTTCATTTTAGGGTAGGTACCTATAATGTATTGTGTAAGGCGTTATGTTAACAAAAAATGAAGTAATTAGCACAATTCACGCCCGGGCTTTCTTCATATCCCATCCTTGTGAGAGAGGAAAATATCGATTTTATATTAAAAACAGCGTTTAGAGTTGTTTTTAATGTAATTGGTTCAAATTTTAATAAAAACTGATTTTCTTTAAGTTTATTTTAGAGTACACTGCTATTGTACATTGCTAAACCGAATATTTCTATCCGTTCGTCGAATCTAACGTTATGTTGTATTCAAGTGAAAAATATGCATTGGAAACATGTAGAAAAACACAATTGTTAAATGACTGAACCTTTCATTTCCTTGAATTTGGCATTACAAAAGAAATTGATTCGAGTTGTGTGCTTTCGTAAGTTTAGAACTATTTACTGAATACTATTGCAGGTAAAATATAGTAAGTATTTGCATTTTACCGGCACGAAAAATGATCATGTTAGAAACGGGTTTCCAGAATTATACTGTAAAAAGTTTCCGTCGGTTGAGTTCTGAAAGAGTCCTGTTGGTGAAGTCCCCTCCATAGAAAATTCCGGCTGCGACAGTGCTCCGAAGGAAAAAAAAAATTAAACAAATTAAGCTGCACACTTGTTTCTTTTTTCGCAATACTGTACTGTTATATCAACTTGTCGCAACCAAAGAAACAAAAAGTCACTCTTAACACCACGTCCGTTAAGTAATTTTGTAGTAATAGAAACAAACGAGTTATAACCGAAAACGGCATAGGAGTACTATTCAAAGGAATACTTTTCTTACTTTATAGATTTTTTCATAGGAAGGTGATATAACGAAAATATTGAACGTATAATGGCTGATCTCACAAACAACGTACAAGTTGGTGTTAGTGTGGGGTATCTCCTTAGCGAAAGAACTTCAACCGTAAACTTTGTGTGCTCTATATTGCACTAACGACGTTAATAATTTCCTAGGCCGCTTTCCTCCTTCATCCTCGCCGCGCTTCCACCTCGCGAGCGCCTGCCAGGCGGCGTACCTCAGCGCTATTGCTCTCGCAGTCGTCTCGATCTGGGCCGGCGCGTCGCGTCGTGCGTTTCCGCCCTCGCTCGTGCCGCGCCACCTCCCTCGCCCCGCCGCCGCCGCCGCCGCAGCCGCCACCGGCCGGCAGGCAGGCAGGCAGGCCGGCGGGCCGGCGGGCCGCGACCGGCTCTCGTGAATGGAATTACTACGCCGGCGGTGGAGGCGGCGAGCGTGGGAGATCCGCGCCGCGCCGCGCCGCCCTCCGGACGAGTTCGAGACAGAGACAGCAACAAACGACGATTTCAACGGGCGGGGGCGCGGCGGAGGGTCAGGCAGGGGCTGTTTACGCGGTGACGGTGTAGGAGGCGCCCGTGGAGGCGGTGTGTGTGTGTGTGTGTGTGGGGGGGGTAGGAGATGGAAGTGAGTAATGAGGGGCAGGGAAGATACTCCGCGTCGGTGCTGGTGTAGGCGGTAGCGGTAATGGACGGTGAAGGTGAAGGCCTCGGCGGTGAAGTCGGAAGCGATGTAGGTGTCTGCGTGGTAGGTGGTAGAGGTGGTAGAGGAGGCCGTGGTGTAGGCAGGAGTGGTGAAGGAGGCGGAGGTGTAGGCGTCGGCGGAGTAGGAGTCGGCAGTATAGGTGTCGTAGACGAAGGCGGAAGTGGTGAAGGCGTCGAAGATGGAGGAGTAGAAGGCGGTGTAGCTATTAACGGCGTAGGCGTCAGAGGTGTAGGCGAGAAGGGTGTAGGAGGCGATGTAGGTGTCGACGGTGTGGGTGCAGGCGCTGTGGGCGTCGGCGGCTTAGGCGTCGGCGGCTTAGGCGTCGGCGGTGTAGGCGTCGGCGGTGTAGGCGTCGGCGGTGTAGGCGTCGGCGGTGCAGGCGTCGGCGGTGCAGGTGTCGCAGATGTAGGCAGGAACGGTGTAGGTGGCGGCGGTAGTGGTTGGGGAGCGGTAGTGTATGAGGCAGCGGCTGCGGATCGGGGGGGGGGGAGGGCAACAGCATGAAGGAAGGGAGGCGGCAACCTGGCAAAAGGGAGATTGCAGGGGTGCGGTAGAATGGCCGCAGGATAGCGGTAGGGTGGCTGCGGCGGCGGAGGCGACGCGGCGGAGACGGTGCCGGTGGTGGCGGGGTCTCGTGTGTTTCCGCGCTCCTTCGTGGGCGCGCCCGCGGCGCGGACCGGTTTGCGTGAATGGATTTACGCGTCTGAGCCGGCGATCTGTTGAGCGTCGCGCGCTCGCGGCGCTGGGGATGCTGGGCCGGCTGCGGCGGGCGGAGTGGCGGAGCCTCCGAACGGCGTATTTCAAGCAACATTAGTCACGCGCTGTGTACGTCGCTCCTCCTTACACAATCCAATACACCTGCGCGCATGTCTGAATGTATTTACGCGTCCTTTATTAAATCCGCCGATTGAAATTATCTTTCACTACAGAAATAGTTATTAAGATTAGGATAAAAATTTGTAATCAAAAGCCGGTAAATCATTTATCATCAGTCATTGAATGTCACATTTGTAAGAATTATAATGGTACAAACATTTGAAAACTTTATTTTATGTAGAAAAAATGCGTAGTTGATTGATTTGGAACCGACAGAAACGTATTCAACGATATAAGTTTACGAATAAAATATAATTATCAACCTAAAGCAAGAAATTTATTTTTTTGTGTGTCTTTAAAACTTGTTTTATTAATTCTTCTGGGAATATGATCTGGGAGTACACGTGATATCTCAATGACTATTTATTTCAACGGGTGTGTTCAATATAATTGAAATAAGAAATGTTTAAGGGATTTCTACTTTAGAGTTTTAAGAGAAGTCTACATTTATCCGTCTCTTAGCGTTGTAGTAACAATAACAAAGAACGAAACCTTGTAAAGAAAAAATCGATTCTATTTATTTCGAGACAAAGTGGGCGAATAATCAGGAGCAAAATATTTCATATTATTAAAAAAAAAAAAAAGAAAAACTTTTTACAAACCAAGTGTCATGCTGGCGCCCAAAGGCACTCTACTTCTCCCTATCGATTTTCGTAGGCGTGAGGGAGGACGCTAGGAATGGCTTTCCCCTCCACCGCCACCTACGTCTACTCTAGAGAGAATATCGATTTTTGGGTACAGTCCGTTCTAGAACGTGGGGTAAAGTCAAGAACCTCCTATTTGCGATATTCTCACGATATTTTCAGTCTGTCGATAGCGTTCAATAATTCGAACAGAAGAATGTTCTCCAAAAGTGGTCACGAGTAGAAAGAATGGAAAGTACTTGTTTGAATAATTTAGAATCCACATTTCTCAACACTCAAACTAAAAACAAATTATCTTAAGAAAAGGGCTAAACAAGCGAACATGAAAACACTTAGCACATTTATAGCGATTCCACCAATAACAAATAAAAAAAAATAGTCAAGACACGCAAGAAAAATGAACGTGAATACAGTCACGAAAATTTGCGAAAGAAAAGGAAAATCATGCAACACTAACAAACACATACAAGCAAATTTCTAGACATAGCCCACTAATTTCACTATCCCATGAATTTTAACCGTGTTTAAATTAGAAGTTAAGGAAATTTTATAGTTTTTATATGTTGAAACCTAATTTAATTGACCGTTCTTACATGGATGTTGCAAAAGGGAATGTTCCGCCTAAACAGCTCTCATTAATCAAAAACGAATCATTTTCCGCAAGATAAAGTAAACCGTGTAGTGCGATCATCACTTCAAGCAACAACAAAATTATCTGAATCCCGGCGTGTTTCGACATTGTTCACCGAACGTGCCTTCCCGACCCCAACACAAACAATTTTACGCGCCGTCTCCCGTGACGTACACAGAAAACAAAGGACGCGGGAACATGACAGTAAAAAAGTAACAGAATCTTTAATCCGGCCTGTTTTCGATACTTTTCTCCCAAATAAACCCTCCACTCGCACCCCACCGATTCAATTTAACTTAGATGCGCGCTCTCCCGCGATATTAACACTTACCCAAGAAACGCGCGATCATGACCATTACAAAATAACTAATCAGGCACCTGAATGCCGTCCTGTTTCCGTTTTCTCCGAAATGAGTCGTCTCCGACCCAAAGCAAACAGTTTTAACTTAAACGCACTTTCTCCCATGATATAACCATTACGCGCAAACATGACCAAAAGAAAAGAACATTATGTGTATTCCGGTGAGTTTTTAAAACTTTTCTCCGAAATAAGTCGAAAAATAGTACGAGAGCAAGTAGTAGAGGTTTGGAGACCCAAATGAGACCTCCTAGACCCTATATAAACAATTTAACACGCACCTTCTCCAGCGATACAAACAGTTAACCACGTACGCGCGAACATGACCAAAAGAAAGTAACAGATTACCTGAATTCCGGCGAGTTTTCAACATTTTTCTCCGAAATGAGTCTCAAATAGTACGAGAGCAAGTACATGTTTGGAGGCCGGTCAGCGGCGGCGGCGGCGGCGACGACGGTGGCGGCGGCGGCGGCGGCAGCGGCGCCTGTGCCCTGTGCCTGTGCCAGTGCCACGGGGGGGAGAGCAAGAGTGAGAGAGAAGGGATGCTGGCCGGAGCGCGGGGGCGTTCGTGCAGCTCTCGGCTCCTGTCGGCGAGCGACTGGCGCGATTCATATCGAGCGCACTTGGCGCGAAGAGCGCCGCGACGGCGCTTGAGACGCGCCGCAGACGTCTGCGCAGCTTCGGCGGCGCCAAACACAAACCGCGCCGCGGACCGAACATCTCCGTCCGGGACCCGCGCGGCTTTCCCGACTGCGCGCGACCGACGTGTTGTGGTTCCAAATAAAGGAAATGTTCCGGTTTTGCGAAGAGCTGTGTGCGTTTCTGAATTCCGAATTCTGCTGCAGCGAATGCGTGATGTAAAATAGATCTTCTGCCTTCATCTGGACTAGTTTTGCGCATAGCTGGACACCACGCCGGAAATTGGATGCTGAGAGTTTTAGCGCGGCGAATGACGGTGAATTCTATGGAATTAATCTCCCGCGTGTATCGATTTACGCGTCTAGCTTCCCGAAGAGCTGCGTGCGTCGTCGGAAATTGTGAATTGGAGAGTTTGCCGTCGCGGATGGGTGATACTTTGAAACACGTTGATTCCTTGATTTACAATGTTAATCGGTTTACGCTGAAGTGTCGTGAATAGCTTTGCACGCTGTCGGAAATTGTCTATTGGTAATTTTGTGTTGCGATTACGTGGCTGTGTAAAACAGACTTCTTTGACTTCGTTTTCGGGAAGTTTTCAGGTAAGCCTCAACCACGAAGCTCTGGCTTCACGGTTAGGTTGGGGCAACGTTGGTACACGTTGGAAGTTGACGTATTATCATCTTCTGGGACTTTCGCCGCTAAAATGCTGTGAAACCGTGAAAGAGTTGCGTAGAACGATCTCGCGTGCTGAGCTAAGCCCTGAACAATTAAGAGCGTAGCAGTGCACGGCCGGAGTCAATAACTCCTTGGTAGTCTGGGAGGCGCATTCTACGTACAGCCAACCTTTAGACCGCCATTCTCCGACCATCTGCAGGGAGAATTGCCTATTCAGATCAATTCGCCCTGAGGAAAGTCGCAGAATGGCGGCCTAAACGTTGGCACCTGTTCCTAGGACGCGGCGTCTCCAGGGCAGCCAAGTAGTTAAAGATCTGAACAATTTTCACCCCAAAGAGAAATGGCAACCTGCAGAGGATGAGGAGGTTGGAGAAGCGTGCGTGAGTGATATCTTTGACCGGGAATTTTGCGGATCTGTGAAAGAGTTTAGAAGATCGATCTCGCGTACGGAGCTTGGGAGACCTGAACAATTTCCACCCCAAAGAGAAATTGGCAACCTGCAGAGGGTGAGGAGGTGGGAGGGGCGAGCGCGGGGGCGAGTGGGCGTGGCGAGGCGGCGGGCGAGCCCGCTGGGGGGCGCGAGTGGCCGCGCGAGCGAGCTAGAGCGAGCGATGAGCGAGACGCTGCGCGGGCGGGCGTGGGCGGGCGGCGGAGCCGGGGCGGCCGGCCGTTACTTACTGGTGCTCCTGCAGATGCTGCGACAGCTGCGTCTGGTCGTCGGCCAGGAAGTTGCAGCGGCCGCACGCGCGCTTGTTGTGCACCTTGAGCACGTGCGTGGCGAGCCGCTCGGAGCGCGCCGCCTTGTAGTCGCACAGCACGCACACGAACGGCTTGAGGTGCGTGTTGAGGTGGCGCTTCAGGCACCAGTTGTCCACGCCCGACCAGGCGCAGTAGCAGCACGAGTAGCGCTTGTCCGCCTTCTTTTTGTTCTTGCTGATGTGCGACTTGGCGTTGCAGCCGTTCACGTTCATCATGTGCTTGTCTTGGTTGTGGTGTTGTTGCTGCTGCTGCTGTTGCTGTTGCTTCATGTTGCCGCCGCCCCCGTTCCCGCCACCACCGCGGTGGTGAAACCCACCGGGGATGTTGAGGTTGTGATGGTGTTGCTGCTGTTGCTGTTGTTGCTGCTGCTGCTGCTGCTGCATGGGTGGGTGGGGAGGACCCATGGGCGGATGTTGGGGGGGCGGAGGCAAACTATTGTGTCCGCCTGGGGTGTTGTTGTCGCGGTTGACGCCGTTCGGCGCGCCGGACCCTGGGATATGGTTGTTGTTGTACTTGTGATAATACGACATCCCGCTGGCGTTTTTGGGCGGCTGGCGCCGTATTCTGTTGAGGTCGTAGGGGTAGTCGCGGTGCATGCGCAAAAAGTGCTTTTTGACATGGTCCGCGCGGTTGAACTGCTTCTGGCAGACATAGCACTGGAAGGGCTTCTCCTCTCGGTGGATGTTCTCGTGACGCGTGAAGAGGTCGCGTCTGTCCGTGGAGTAGGGGCAGTAGCTGCAACAGTAGCGCTTGTTGCCGCCGCCGGCGGCCGCGTGGTGGTGCGCCCCGCCCCC
>BOPP01000038.1:4267222-4296428 GCA_017312745.1 Gryllus bimaculatus
AAGCGGACCGCTACCCTCGATGCCTACGCTGGCGGGTATTTATTGGAAGGCGAAATTCAAAAATACGACTTCGACAGGGGAAAAAATCTTTAAAATACTTTTTTCCTGCCCATTCAACACTTTGATTCGCAATATGGGGATCTAATGATTCAAAAAAAGAAGTGTTACATTTTTATAATTAGGTATTCCACTTCCAAATCGGAAGACGGAGAATGGTACTTCAGTAAAAGTTCGACAAATTCCAATGAATAGTAACACATTGCAAGGAACTTCTGCAGTTTACGCCATTACGTTCGTCTCTGTTTCCTTTACCTACTGTTTTCATGTCATCTGCGCCATATCTCTTACGGAGTTTTTTCTTACCCAAGTTTCTCTAACATTTTTGATCGTTTACTGGACTGAATTAATCAGAAGCTCTACAAAAGTGTCTACATGAATTTAATAAGAATAATACAGCGCGCAATACAGTCTTTCCGCAGTAGCACCTTCGTGCTTGTAACAAAAACTATGCTGCTAGAACGTGTGACAAAAGAAAACGCAAATACCGCACTCACCAGAATCATAATAGATTCTGTGTTGTCCCCTTCACCTGTTTACCAGCGATCTGTTTGCTACCGGCATAAATGCAATTTTCAATATGCGGCCCTGACGCGGCCCAGTGACGAGAAACTTTCCTGGTGCACCTTATTTCAAATCATCAATTGACGGCACCAACTGGTGCTGCAGGACACGCCAAATTGACAAGGTTCGTTTTTATATCATTTTATTATTCCCGCACCATCGCATTCAAAGAGCTTCTGATGTCTTCTCAGCTGTCCACATCATAACTAGTAGTCCCCCCCGGCCACATTCCTCGCATACTGCGGGAGCACGCAGAGGGGCCGCCGGCACGCGGCAGATATCGAACTGAATCAGCGCTTGTCGAATGGGAGCTTTCCCTCGCTCCATCGACACGCGGAAATCCTAAAATCCTAAGTCCTTAATAAGTTAGCCAATAGGTGGAAAGAGTGGGGGTCGACGACTGACCTATGATGATTTTGTTTTGCTTGTTATTTGTTTAGATTGCTTTATTCATTGATTAATGATTCCAGGTACGTCCACTACTAAGGTCATTAGTGCGAGTGTAGTGTACATTTTCCTCAGGAAGTGGCGGTGATCTTCCCCTCACTCGAATGTTAGATCAGGGGCGAATTCCAAGTAACAGTCGATTAGCGGTATTTTTCCAAACCAGGTATCTCCCACCAGCGGGGCACCCCTCCCAACCGAGGCAAAACTCCCGACAATTGTGATAGTGTGGTGCATGTAAGTGTAAGTAAGGGGTAAGGATAGAACAAAGATTAGGAAGGAAAGATTGCGGTCCGTGACCTGTTTATTAAATTCCGTCCGGCATTCAACTCATGTTGATGGGAGAAACCACGAAAAACTATCGATCAGAGCAGCCGGCCGCTTAAATTCTCGTTCAGAAAGCGGCTGAATTAGATCTAGCTGTCTAGCTAGTTCATGTGCCATTGTTGGGAGCCTTGGATCTCCCGGTCAGAGGCACGTGACATCAGTTAATTCCCGGAGGCTCTTTTGTCGGTACTGCTTCATCATTTAGAACTTTTATTTTTAGATTTTTTCTATATCCTTGATTATAATTTCATCTGTCAAAGCTCACAAAAAATGCGCCATGCGAAATCGCGTTGAAGAAACTCCAGCGTTCTCCTACAGTAGGACCTGTCCGTAATCACGTTGAAATCTTGTTTTAGAATGTCACAAATAAAGAACAGCTGTACAATGGGAGCAACGTAGTAAATCTGAAACTAATTTTTCTAAAAAACGGGCGTGGATATTCGTGTTGTTTTGGAAAGAACGGTAAGTAAAGAAAATCTTTAAAATACATGTACTGTTGCCGTGTCTTAGAAACAGAACATATTTGAATCGACCACCTTCAATTGTTTTTCTCTAATATACAGCATACAATATTATCATATTACAAATAACGAACTCAAAGACAACAATTACACTAATATGAACAAAGTTTGGAAGAATAGCCAAATGCTTTATTTTTTTGACTATTACTATTTTGAAATTTACAAATGTAAACAAGTTTTCAAAATAAAATGTCTGGTTATAATTGCGTTAAAGTTTTATTTAATTAATGTGAATGATATATATTGTGAAATTCCAAAACATGAGTCAATTCGTAATTTATTATAACATTTTTTAGATTGATATACAAGTAAAAAACATAAAATTATTAAATATTTTTGTAATCAATGGTATCTCGATTTTTATTACATAAACCAGTCAGTGGTGCATATGTGGTTGTCGACCCCAGGGGTCAATACCGACCCCGTTGGTAACCCTGGTATACAACTACTAACCAAGAGGTTGCGCCCGCACGCTCGCGCTCACTGGGTCGGCCGTTTGCACTCTCTGGGCCGGGGTTCGTAAATTAAACAAACAAAAAAAAAAAAAAAAAAAAAAAAAAAAAAAAAAAAGAGGGACACGACTTCTCGCCAGCATGACTTCGGCCGGGGCGCGGGAACGCTTCAGTAGATTAAATGGCGATAGATTAAATACTCTCCTGCTTTTTACGTGAATTTGACGGCTCCAGGCCAGATATAAGAAAGAGGTGAGAGTGGGGATCAGAATTTCAGCAGACGACGCAGCACGTGCAGTGATTTGTCATCATACGCAGACTCAATTACTGACAAATATAAACAATGGTGCAAACATGGGTTTTGTAGTCCGAGTGACTCCGCATGTGGAATCCTGCTTCTTGTTTTGTTTTCGTCTATAAAATATTCTCATTTAGGCTGAATTGAAAATTAATTTTTATTAATGATTTACAGTTCTTTATTGCATTATCAATTGAAATATTGCATGATATTCGATAGAATAATATCTTATTAAAAACTGCGACTGTATGTCATTAGTGTCTAGGGTGGGGTAGCAACGATCTGAACCCCTTCCTTGAGTGCGCTACTAGATGTGAATTCTAATGACGGTATGTAAGTGAACCTCACTAAATTGAAAAAAAACATGTTTGGAAGTAAATCTATTTAAAGATTCGGATAAAACTTTGCTGCTTATCTATCTTTTGCTAAATATGAGTTAAACATGTTTTAACACACTTTACCATAAGATATCGGTTTGATTGTTTTTGGTGGTGCATTGTCATTGTTAGATTAAAAAGAAATAATAGACAATTTAGTACAAAACTGTAGGACTTCGAAGATTTTACTTACAGAAATATGTGACTTACATAAAATCAAATTTAATGGGACTTAAAAAAATCAATCACTCAAACACATAAAAAATGGACAGAGTTTTTTCACTTGTTTTTTTCACTTCATGTTGATATGATTCGATATTTGGTATCGAAACCACAATGGAAATATGTCCGATGCGCACACGTATCGCACACCAAGTAACGACGCTTATGCAATCGATTTGATCAATATATTACGTTGACGGGGATGAGGATGAGTGGCGTAAGCATGTTTGAACGTGGATGAGTGAAGAGGCTACTGGCTTCATGATCTCCCTTTTCCCGAGCAGTAGATTCGTCTTTGCCTGTCATGACATGCAAGGCAGTAGGGCGTAATTCAGGGGTAAATTCAGGCGAGAAATAAATGTTTGACATGAGATTGGACAATATGTGACATGCCAACCAAGCCACGTAGTAAAAATATCAGCTTTCGACGGATGGCGGCTACAAGCAATATTTAAGGCGAGGGTGTTTAATCAGTATTAAACATAATTTAAGTACGATAACCATTTTTATAATTTATATGTTAGTGTCAGTTGCTATTTATAATTTTTAAACTATTTCAAGACAAAACTCTAAACGATATTTGTATAAATCATTCTACCAATACTATTTTTTCCACTACAAATTGTTCTAATATAAACTCGGGGAAGCCCATCATAATATCATATTTTAATAAGTATGTCAATCGCTAATAAATCACTTTTACCGTGTGTGACATACACTATTTTTTAAACAGTCTACCTGACTTTCATTTTATTTTAATTCAAGCACACAAATCACTCAATGATACATTACGATCGGTAGCTAATGGAGACGAAAGTATTTTTTCTTCTTCTTTGTTGCAGTCTCTGATTAATCTGAACACTTGAGCATCGACCCACTTTTGCGCTAGTTCAAAATATTGATCATATTGATTGATTGATCATTTTGATATTATCAATATTGATATTATCAAGCTACGCATACCCAGAAACAGCCGCTTTGGGTATTGGCTGTCTAAAAATATGTTTTAAAGCAACTGATATTTTTTTTACATTTCATCTCGTACAATGCCTAGGGAGGCATGGATCTCGAAAACGGCTCGTGTTTTCTACGGGACTCAAATCGCCAACTTCAACTCAGCGTTCCTGGACAACGCTACACCGAATCAGACTCTTCTTTTTTTTTCAGTAGATTAAATGCCGGTGAGAAGTACAATTGCCCTCTTGGTTTTTATGCGGATTTGACATCTCCGGGCGCGCGCCGCAGGGCCAGAACGTGAGAGGGTGAGAAGGCGCGACAGCGGTGCGAGAGGGGATCGGAATTTAAGCGGCCAGCTCCGCGCGACGTGCCGTGCCGCTGCCACCAACTGCCACACGGTGGCGCGGTTTATCACCCGCGATGGGCACAAGTGGCGTCGAGATATTCTGGAAATTACTACAAGGCCGCCCACTCGTTTCCTGGAAGAAATTTCCCTGAGTTTTCTTATCTTCCAATGCAACCCCATCCCCACTGATATTTGTAGAATATTTCATAATATATTTTTTAAAAGATATAAAAACACGCTTGATACTAATTCGTGTGCCCTCTAATTTCAATTGTCAAGTACAATGTTTTTTTTAATCCTCAGGAAATAAAAATTGAGTCAACATTTTTTGCTGGACTAAATTTTTAAGGAAGAATATCTGGTTATACAACCGTCACAAAACGTTCCGTCTTCTAACGATTCTGTTACAAATTCCGAGATTTCTACCCTGACTTTTCCAGAGCAATGAAATTAATCAATTTTTTTACAGGTTTTCCGTGTCACAGGCAGAAAGTGCTTATCGTGCAAATAGTTCCGGGCCAAATCGTACGCACGAAGTTGCTATAATTGCTCGTGAAGCACAATCACACTTTTTGTCGTTCTTCACGCATTTTTCTCAAGATTGGAAATGGAACAACAATATACGAGTAGTTAAATTTTATATCATATAGGTATGTTTCGTCGGCTTCTCAATTCTTCGCTGTGCAAACGGCAGTTCCTTGTTACCTGTTGCAGATGGTTTGCCAACTTATTTTTAGGCAACACATTTTGCAAAAAACAAACTTTATTTACTTAACGTCTAGAACGATGAAATTCTCGGCTTTTAAACAAAATATTGATTATACGAATATTCATTCAGCAGTTTCGAATATATCAGGTATGCATTTTACTGCATTTATAATATACTACATAAATTCATATCGATGAATGGTACAAAAATTCACAATAATAAAAAGTAACGATATGCATACCTTAGTAGTCCCCTAACACCTTTATTGATTAGTATCATTACAAAATGGAGTACGAATTTGTATTAGAATGATGCGATCTCACCTAGTGTATTTATTATTCGTTATTGATATTCATTTTCATCGATATTTCATATTCCATTCATTTCAATAAGACAAAAGAAGTATACTTTCTACTTCTATGCCTGTGCGAAATTTCGGCTGAATGAAATGACGACGGAACGACGCATCTGATTTTAGATTTAGATTTATTCATTCAGAAAAACAGTCAAAACTGTATGTGACGTAGGGGGGAAATATTTCAACTATGACAGTGGATGTATGAATGTACTACTTCCGATACCGGTTCTTCAGCTATCAAATCAATACAATGCTTAATGCTCTAGACATACAATGCTCTAAACACTCGAATGGTCTCCCGACAGGTGTGGTAGTAAAGTTTGTGTGTAAGGGGTGAGGATAGGAAAAGGAAGAGGAAGGAAAGATAGCGTGCGGTCTGTGTCCCGTTTGTTTGGTTACTGCTCCGGCATTCGCCTTGTGTTGATCGGAGCCACCACGGAAAGCTATTGGCCAGAGCAGCCGGTCGCTAGAATTCTCCTCCAGACAGCGACTGAACCGCTCCTCGTGATCGATTTATCATAGTCTATACGGTAAAAGGCTAAGGTAAACCCCACTGCGTTCACATGTCCCAAACAGTGAAGAATATTGAAAGTATGAAAGAAAAGAAGGAGAGTTATTGAAATGCACACGTATTTGGATTTGAATTTTCATGTATTACCACGATTCGATGCCTACACAAATCATCTTAATTTACGACTTCGCTTCCACCCATTGCACAAAATCAGGGGAGGACGTACCCCATATTTATGATCAAGAATCAAGAAAATCTGTTCTATACCGGCAAGGTGTAACTACACACACACTTTAAAATGTTCAAATAGTAAATCTATTTCTAAATAGTGAATGCTAGTATGTACAGAAGATCAAACGTTTCGGTATATTGTGGTCAAAACGGATCTTTTAGTAATTTTTTAGACCCCACACGGGAGACAGTAAATTTTAAATGTACAGACATTTAGAATTAAAATGTTCATTGTTGTGGTTGAAATGTTTTTGTTGGTATTGGCCTACCATTTGATTTCTCAACGCTTACACTTCTCCATTAAATTTTTCTTTCAATTGTTTCGGCGATGCCAAAAAATAAAACAAAAAAAAAAAAAAAAAAAAAAAAAAAGCGTTCACACGCGATAGAAAGAGAAGCATCCGTCACTCTTCCGCGTTCACCCAATTAGTCTCCCTTCCCCCACGCCGCGACGCGATCCGCACGTAACGACGAGTTTTGTCCGACTCCTTTGTCAAGACGCGCCACCGCGCCGAAGTGCCTCCGCCTCCGCCCCCGCCAGACCCACCCCCCACGCCTCCCACGCGCGACGCCGCGTGCGTGCTTGGCCTGCAAAACGCGATCGCCTTTTACCTCCTCCTCCTCCTCCTCCTCCGCCGCCGCCGCCGCCCACGCGCCCGCTGCGCGCGCACCCAGCCAGCCGGCGTCGCGCCGCGCCGCGGGAATCAACCGCAGACGGTGGCGCCCGCCGCCCATTCACTCGCCCGCGTGGCCGCCAGGTCGCGTCGCGACGTATCGCGCTGACGTGGCGGCCGGACTCCGCCCCGCGCAAGTATTATCCGCGCACGTTGTCTTGAGCACTCGCTTCGCTAGATACCAGAGCAGTGGGGAGTTTGGTCGTTTCGACAAAAGGAATTTTACGTCGAAATTGTAGTTATATTATTCCATTTAAAATCCTTTTTAATACACGGGAGCGAACATTCCTCGTCACCAGATTTTGTCAGCTACACTCATTGCTATCATTTGTTCTTAACGCAACTAATGTTGGGAAATGAGTGGGGTAGATACTCCGGGGCTAAAGAAAAAGTGCGGATATAATATTATCCGCGTACGTTTTCTTGAGCGCTCGTTTCGCTAGTGGCGAGAGGAGTGGGGACTTAGATTTATTTTTATCAAAATAACCCATGTCATATTTGAAGTCCGTTTTCGATGCAAAAAAAAAAAAAAAAAATAAAAATCAGATTTTGTCTACAACGTTCGTTTCTATCATTTATTCTTCATTCAACCAATGTTGGCAAAGGTGTGGGGGCAGATATTCCTGAGCTCAAGAAAACGTGCGCGTGTAATATACTAGGGTTTATTTACACGTGCACTTGACATAAATCTACTGTTCACTGTTTCATCCAATCGTGAGCTGGAACGTCCCCACGGTAGCGCTATATAATCTCCCGATTCAATAAATCCGCAACAGCTGACTTACGTCAAGTGGACGACTAAATAAGTCGTGCAGTACTGTACATGTGCGTATCGTGCACACTGTATGTACTTGCGGATCCAGAGGGGGGGGGGGCATCTCCCAAAGAGCCTAGAGTTTTTCTTTACCTTCCTTTATTTGGCGAAATTGAATTAAATATTTATGTTCGAATTATGTAATTTTTTAAACCATAATATTGTATAGTATCATATCTACAGCACATAAATGATATACAATATAATAACAAATATGTTTATTATTTATCAAAAATCTACGATGGCGCCTCCCAAAATGATCGGCTCGATCCACCCCCTCACTGTATATTTTGATTAAAACAAGTCCTTTCAAGGTCACCAGCTGAAAAGAGGCGGACAATTTTATCCAATCGCGTGCTTCAAAACCAAAAAATTAAGTCGTAACGAAGCTCGTGATTGGATGACAGTGTGCAACAGCTCGTGACCTTCAAAGGACTTAATGTTTTAATTGAAGTTAAGCAGGGGGGCCGTGACCTTGAAATGTGTAGTCGAAGTGTGTACAATTAGTGGCCAAATTCTGCGACCGTTATTTCATTAAAAATGCGCCATTGTTATGAACAGAAAGACGCAGTATTCATGTCTAGCTTAAATCGACGTACGATCCCAGGCCACCAATGGACATGACAACAAAGGATATGAGTTTGCATTTCGTGTACAAAATAAGTTGTTTGTACGCCGGTATAACTTTGTTGTGTTCGTTTAATTAGAGTACAGTAATGGCTACGTCAAGCGGATTGGAAAAAAATAAAGAAAAAAAAATAAAAACAAATAAAAACATTTGAATTTTGTCCGAAATATGTATATTTTTGGACTCTGGTACCAAAGACAACCTCCCCCAAACCACATTTCGGTTTCATTATTTCATGCATCACTAGCGCGACCGGCACTCTAGAAGTCGACGTTTCAGTTTCCACAAATAATAGTGTTCATTTTTAGTAAATTCAGTGTAGTGTTCATTTTTAAAAAAGCAGTAAATCTATATCATGGGGCAGCTGACTTTACTTCCCCTCCGAAGAAGGTGTACGAAGGACTTCTTTCGCCTTTATAAATCCGCGTCTTCAATCGGGTTTGAACCCGCAAACTTGGGTATAACAGAGAACTGGGATACGCTTTTACATGAAAGCTACTTTTAAAAGTGTGATTTCTTAATACAGATGAAAACTTGCTAATTAGTTTGCTAATACTACTTGTAGTCTCTTAAAAACAACGTTACAATCAAATGGCTAATGAGAATATACCACGGTGGTTCATTTATCATCTGTAGATAAAAAGAAATTTTAAAACTTGACCCTCTGGATGAATGGCAAGAGATAGTTCAGTCTTTCGTAACGAGGTCGAATCGACTACTGAATTACTAAGCAATATTGCAACCAAACATTTGCGAAAAAACTCTCCACACTGAACCATATCAAAATCAAAACTGAAAACATGAAAGAAAAAAAATATGTTCGTTCTCTACCATTTTAACGGCGATTTCGTTTTAAATCACTTGAATATAGATACACTAATAGACTTGAACTCCAAAGCCATTTATTTATTTTTATTTTTCTTCTTGAAAATTTATTTTCAACAGAAAATATGTTCTTCAACGATGTTGATTGTAGTCACACCTATTTACATGTAGCACTTTTTGAGAATGGCCATCCATAAGCAGTGATTTTTTTTATTATTAATATAAGTACTTACAATGTCGTTCAAATTTAACAATTTAAGCTCTTCAGAACGGCGTACATTTCATTCAATTTTCCACTCAGGAAGTCGTCCTAAAAATGAAATGCTCTGTCCCCGGCCACGCCGGGCTCTTGCTTTCCCTCGCGAGAGAGCGCCTGAGGCTGGCAAAGCCGTCGCGGCAGCCCTCATGTTCTCTTTAAGAAACGCCGACCGGTCAGCGGCCTTTGGTGTGGGGGTGGCTTTCTGCCGGCGGCGAAAGTTATTGGGGGGCGAACTTTTCCAGCTCCCGACGACACCACGCTCCGGAAACGCCGTAGCCAATACTTCCTCCTCCCAACACTAGGATTCGTTGCCCGCGATGCAGGTGTACTGTGCGATATCTAGGTCTGTGCCAGATTGGCTGAATTGCTGAGGAGGTTACAGAACGCACATTGCATCGTTATATATTTAGTAGACCCCCCTCTCTCACCCAGAGGTAGATCCAACCGATCATTGGGGGGGGGGGGAGATCATCGTGAATTTTCGTTAAATAATAAGCATTTGTTATTATATTTTAGATTATTTATGTAGTGTAGATATGATACTGTTTGTATATTACAATTCGAAAGTAAATAAATATTTAAATCAATTTTACCAAATAAACGAAGGTAAATGATAACTAGACCTTTGGGTGGGGGGCATGACCCCCGATGCACCCCACCCCTGGATCCGCCAGTGGCCTCGCCCACATGCGCTGTATTTTTTGTCTGAGTTGCTATGTAACCCTGATTTGATCTATGCCGGATTGACTTGGTGGTTGTGATTCGGATGGTTAAAGCCTCACCCCCTCGCCCACCAGTGTTTTGTTGTTCTTGATGCTAATGCCGACCCCTTGTTTCAATGCCGATTTGCATGGACCGGTAAAGGTGGCTCAGGTGATCAAATTATTTTTCGATGAAAATACGAAGTCCTTTCAAGGTCACGAGCTGAAAAGATAGGAAGACAGTTACTCAATCGGGGCTTCAATTCCAAAAAATGAAGTAACGAAGTTTGCAATTCGATGATAGTGCCCCCCCCCTCCTCTCCTGGCAACACATGACTGAAAGGATTTCCTGTTTTAGTCGAAGTATATGACACTACAGTACCTCTGAGTGAGATGTTCTACAGTTCGAGCTCCGACGATGGCAGGATTTTCGACACTAATTTGTCAGTTACAAGAAGGTCGAGTTCATCCGCTGACAGGAGGGAAATTTTACAGGCGGCTGCTCTGATCGGTAGTTTTCCGTGGTTTCACCGATCAACAAGAGACGAGTACCGGAGCAGTATCCTAATAAACGGGCCACGGACCGCACGTGATCTTTCCTTCCTGTTCCTTGTCCTTTCCACGCCTCTTAACACATGCACTGACACCACACTTGTCGGGAACTTCGATTTTGTCCCGGCAGGGGCGGTACAACGCTAGTAGAAGATGGCTGGTTGGGGAAAATTCCCGCAAACACGGAGCTAGATCTCGCCAGAAACCACCACAATCTCCACGCAATAAAAAACATGCACTACCTTACGGTTCTAATAACGTTAGCAGTTGACGCGCCTTGAATCACTAATCAACTAATTGAGAATGCAATTTGTAAGGCAAAAATTATCTACAATTTTGTAGTTTAGTAATGTAAACTTTTACAAGTTTTGAAAATACGGGAAGTTCACCGAAAATGAGACTAGCACCATATATTTTACGACGTCCCTCGATACTCACGAGAAGAAAATTTAAAGAAAAAACATAAAGCGTTTTTGAGAAAAAATGTTAAAAACATTTACGACAGCTATATTTCGCGCAAAATTACACGAAAACTACTCATATTTCCGAAAAATTGAACTTGATATTATTTAAAGGTCTCTCTTTAAGGATCAGTCTTCAGTAAGTATTATTCATCTTCAATATTGTATAGTTGCAGCAAGACGCTTCTCGCCACAAATAGCACCGTTGCAACTTCCAAAAAATCAAGTATTTCAACAATTTTTAGACCTATGAAGCGTTTCTCTGCGGTTCCCGAGTCTTTGTAAGAGTAAGCGAGTTCTTGAAGCGTCCTTTACAGTACCCGAAGACAAAGTCTAATTTTAAAAATTGTAACCGTTTTCGAGAAAATTTTGGCAATGTTTTTATGGCTTCATGAAAAATACCCTCAAGAATTAAAATATTTGAAACTTCCAAAGGTTGGAGTTCGTTCAGATCGGCCAAGGAATTTTGGAGAAAATAGGCTGATCGGTTTAGGCGCTAGCGTTGACAAAGGGTCACGCGTTTTGCCGGTAATCAATTTTTCAGACTCAAGCATTCACAAAACATGTATTCTGGCTACGCTTCCACAAACGTTACAGGAAGTACTTTAATATAATAGAAACATGATGTATCAATTTCTTCATTCTGGAAGTAAGAGTTTTTCTGCCGATAACTCTTGAGTTTTCCGGACACTATGGTTTCTCTTCTTACATATCTAAGGGCGAGGAGATAAAATTAATAATAAAATATAATATATTAATATAAATATTTTAAATTACGTGGCTTCCTTTTTAAATTATGTAGTTTTAATAGTTTCTCCCGTAGCCTAAGACCTGCGCGCGCGCGTGCGTGTGTGTGTGTGTGTGGTGCGCGTGGGTGGGTGTGTATGCATATATATGTGCGTGCTGTGTAGTGGTTGGTGTGCACGCCGGCCGCTATACCGGCAGAGCGCCAGCAGGCGCGCGCGTTTCCATTCGGAACGTCCCGTTGCACCACCACCGCAGCAGTTGTCGCCGCACGCGAATGACGTCACGCCACGCGGGAACGCCGCCTCGCAGGCAGGTACGCGGCCGGGCAAGGTCGGCCCTGGCCGCCGAGGGGGCGGGGGAGTGAAGGGATGCAGGTCGAATTTGTAACGATGCGAAGGCGGAAAAGGGTTCCACTAGCAGCCTAACCTTCTCTTTTTGGGAGTTACTGGAGAGGAGGAAAGTACTCGGAAAGACATGTGCTACCTATATTTACCAGATCCAAGTGCTTACGCTTTCTAGCTTTTGATATTATAATAACAACAATAATAATAATGATAATAATAATAATAATGATAACAATAATAATAACGATTATAATTATAATAATGATAACAGCAACCAACAACTAGGGACTGATTCCTGGTGGACCGCGACGGAACGGCGATCCGGTACCTCCAAAAATTATTATTAAATTATACTATAAATGTATAATTATTTCTGTTAAAAATAAGTACTTTGGAGTGCGTACCGGATCCTAAAATTTTATAAATCAAGCACTGATTTTAACTGAAGAAACCATGTGACGTGACTTACAAGTTGCACAAACGAGGTAATATTCAGATAGCTAGTAGCAAATTGTAAGTTCTCAAATTTTAAAAGTGAACGAGGTTTTGTAAAATATTGAAATACTTCACCAAAGTTGGACTAATAATAATCTTTAGTGTCAATTTATTATTGTACTTTTAATGACACTTTAACGAATATTCTTGTTCATTCTGTAACATATATGTACCCATGCAAAACTTCTCATGTAAAACTTCCCACTCACTCGTCCTGAAAATCATCAGTATCTGATAACTCGTTAACGCAAATTTCAAAAACAAATTGAAGTACACACTGCAGCTCTGGAATTGAAATCAAAATCTAAAAATTGCATTTTTATTTAGGTATTCAGAAGTGAAAATAACCATAGATTAGGCTTCTCCTCATAATTATATTAGTGTTTCGTAATTAAATAATTATACTTGCTTATTTTAGCAAATCCAATTTTATCTCATTCGATCAGTTATTAAATAATAATAATAATATTTACTATAATTATTATTAATAATATTTATTATTATTATTATTATTATTATTATTATTAGTGATATATTGGCTATTGCTACATATTTAATCACAAAATCAAAGTATTAACCTGATCACTGAATCTGATCACTATATTTCAAATCGTCCATTCTAATCACAATAAATAAAGTAAATAACTCATTTTGTTAGTTACTATTAACAGCGTGTCTTTCAGGGCATGCATAGACTGGCCAGCAACAACTTCAATTTTTAGCACTAGAGCTAAGAGTGAGACGATGCTCAAAAGTTCAGATAAAGATTCCGAGAATGCAAGAAAGGAAACAAAATACTTCCGTCAGACCCCATCAGCTACTTCAATCCTTAATGTTATTATTAAGGCACTTGAATGAAAATAAAAATCAAGTCAGTAAGGCTGTTCAAAAAATAGTGTATGACACACGTGATAAAAGTAATTTTATTTTGCTAGTAGAATAGAGCAATTCGGACTATCAGCCTCATGTCACAATATTTCTTACTCGCAAAATTAACCACTCATGTTATAAGTATTGCACACATGTTCAGGATACACTTAACAACGATCCCGTATTCTGAAGAAAATCGCTGACCTTGATTACCGACGCTCGGGTTGACCCGTAAAGGTAAGCTGACACCAATGAATATATTTACTATAAGTCTTTTGAGGCTTTTCCTTACGATTATCGGTTAAATTATGTTAGTATAAACAATTCATTAATACAACACAACTGCGAAGAAAATGTAGAAAAACATAACAAAGTACAACTTGTTCCCCGCTCGAACAAACTAACATTTGGAATGAATCATTATCTGGAAATACACCACCCATTTCCCCTCTATACGGTACAAAAGACTTTTGTCAGACTGTAATGTCGGTAATCCACCAATAAGATTTTATTTCCCTCTAGATTATGAAACAATCTCCCACGTTCTTTCTATTTATTTTGAAGCTATATAGTGAAAATAGTTAAACATACAATTTTATAAGTCATTTTAACTTTCCAATTTATTATTAAAATTTTGTATATATTAATCACAACTAAAATATTATTAATTTTATTAACACTAAACTCCCTTAAATGATGCAAATTTAAAATTCATTTAAAATCTTAAATAATATTAAACGTAATCTTACTTTTCAAAACACGATTCAACACCGATTGTAAACGGAGTTGTGAGATTAAGATCGTGCCAATACAGTTTATTAGTACATTTTATTAAGTGCAAACTCATTTTTATTACATAAATAGAAATCCCCTAAACTTTCCCCCCGACAAAAAATCCACTAAATCTAGGGGGAAATCCTCCAATTTGGCAACACTGTCAAAAAGCACGAAGGCCGAAGATAAACTAAACAGAATGACTCACGTGTTGTAGGCTAAAAATTGAATAAGTCGAGGTTTGTTTAAGACTCATTGTTGCAATTCCGTTGTTATCCTAGAATGTGTGAGTCATGCTATTTCGTTCCTATTCACACTTCATGCCATTTGTGAAAATGTAGTAAGATCACGAATCGCTGTAACGTCGTTAAATTGTAATGATTGCAATACTTGAATTCATAGCTATGTTCATTAGAGCCTCTGAGTAACAGATGGTCCGGGGCTCGGATGTACTCCGTGACAATCTATTTTGAGTATTTCCCAATTACCTTTGCCTAGTAATGTTAAAGTTTTGAATGCACTCGTGCATAAATATCTGACTGTTGCTGCATTGCTTCAGCAACAAGCCGAAAATTCAGTAACATTATGTCGACACTCAACTAAAAAGAAGTGTCAGAAGCGAAGTAACAGTGACAACAATGAGGCAACGCGCGCGCACGCAACAGGTTTTACTGTCAAGAACCTGCCAGTAAACTTACCTAGGTTTTTCTGGCTCCTTATTAAAGCTTTCTGTTAGTCCCACGTTGGTCAATTGTAAATAATTGAAGAGAAGATGCATTATTATTCTCACGAGTCCCGAGTGGCTCTGCCTACAGAGAAACTCCAATTGCACTAAAACCGATACAGAAGTCTGATACAGTTCGCACGTTCGGCACTAGTTCAGCATCAACTTTCATTGTAAAATGTTCACATTTGCGCAAACCAAGGACGTCGATAACGAAATAACTTGAGCTGTTGTTGGTTGTTACGTAGGGTCAGGAATATTACACCCCTGCCTTGGAACAACAATAGCTCGCCTCAAAAGAGGAGCTTTCGCAACACGTAGGAAATTAGCCCAGCTGCGGTAAAACGCCGTCGTAAGTTGGCATGCAGAAAAGAAACAACGCAGCTCGATCGCACGTGTGTCTTCACGCAGACAGACGTCCTGCACTTCCCCCGTCTCCCGGTTCTGCTCCCCGTCTCCCCAGCGAAGGAGCCGCCCTCACCGGACGCTGCCTTCCCCTTCCCGCCTTCGCCTCAACTGACGCCGCCGCCGCCGCCGCGCCGCCTGCTCCCCGCCGCCGCTCACGCCTCCGCCTCCACCTCGCTCCCCGGCCCCCTCCCCTTCTCCGCCCCGCCGTCACACTCCCTTTTACCGCCGCCGCCCTCTTCCTCCCCCTCCCCCTCCCCCGCCCCTCCGCCGCCGCCATCGTCGCCTACGCGCTTCCTCCTGCGCCTCCTCGCCGCCTCGCCTCCACCCTCGCACACCCCGTTTCTCCAAACCACGCCACACTCCCTCTTGCTGCCGTTGCCTCCACCGTCATCTATTACTCGCCCTCCCCCTCTGCCACCATCGTCGCCCACGCGGCCCCCCTTCACTCCCACACACCTACTCCCTTCTCCTCTGCCTTCACCGCCACCGTCACACTCCCTATTGCCACCGCCTCCTCCTCCTCCTCAGCTTGTACCTTCATCTACTATTCCCTCTCCGCCACCTTTGTCGCCTACGTGGCTTCCTCTACGTCCATCTCTTTCTTCTCCTTCTCTGTCTCCGCCGTCACCGCTACCGCCACACTCCCTTCTGCTGCCGCCACCGTTTCCACCGCCGCCTAAACGGCTTGCACCACACCCACATCCTCCGCCGCCTTCATCTCGTCTACTCCCTTCTCAGCCTTCACCGCCGTCACTGCCCATTCCTCCTCCTCCTCCTCCTACGCCATCATCTTCACCCACGCGGCCTCCTCCACCTCCTGCTCCACCGCATCCTTCACCGTCCTCTACCCCCCTGCCTTCCTTCCTTCTCCTCCACAGTCACCTACGCGGCGTCCTATTCTGCCGTTTCCACATACCACATTCTCTCCTCTACCTCCCCGGCGTCTCTGGCTCCTCCAACGCCACCATTCCCTCCTCTTCCATTCCCATCGCTTCCTCCTCCTCTGTAATTTTCTACATCTACACCGCTGCCACCTCCTTCACCACTTCTGCTTCTCCTCCCCCTTTTCCTCCAACACCTTCGTGCCTCCTCATCCTCCCCTTCCCCGTTAGTTGTCTGCTCTCCCATGTTCTCCTCCTCCTCGTGACGCCGCCACCTTCCCCACTATTACCCTCTTTTCTTTTCCCTCTCTGCTGCCGCCGTTGCCACCCCCTTCACCCCCGCCCATCCCCTCCGCCGGCGCTGTTGCTCATCAGCCGCCTCGTGGGGTGATGCGGGCGGGAAGGGCCCGGCTGGGGGTGGGGGGAGAGGGTGTGCAGGGCCAGTCGGCCGCCTCCCCCTTTCCCTTCGCCCGCGCAAGGACAAAAGACGGAGGGGTGCAGGAATTTCTCGCGACGCGTCGTATTTTTGGATGTTCGCCCACGGGGCCGAGGAGACGAGAAATGCTAGAAAGGAGCTAGAGCAAACTCGTCTTGCACGGGACGTTTCGGGGCTCCTGTCTCTCTGAAAGGTCAACGCCTGCGTGACTACTGAAAATGGGTGGACCCTCCTCGCGGTTTTTTGGATCCCAAAAAAGTGAGTGATGTCGTTGGAAACTGGCCACGTAATACGAAAATTTACATGAAACGTTCATATGAAGGGTGTGCTTGGTTCCCAGCAGAATTTATAACGAGCCAAGGCATTCACAGCCTTTTCTCTAATGGCGTATTTCAAAAAAAGAAGTTGAACATTTTCTAGAAAATCTTTCTCACCATTTATTCAATCGTCAGTGTGACAGACTCACTATACCGCTTTACGTTAAATACTTTCAATGGCACTCTGATTTTTATTTGAAAAATCGTTATTCTGAAAAATAATCTCCAACAACAGAAATAACATTTTCGAAGCTTTGGATTGAATCACTATCTAAAATGCAGTCTCCTCCACATAGTCAGTTTGGGTATTCTAAAATGAGACGTTATTTAAAGAAACATTCCTATCTTCTCATCCCAAACCCAATGTAATATATATATTGCATCTCCCATTTTACATTATTAGCATCATTTTTCATCTTTTTTATTTCCATCTGCCTTTTTATTTTCGTGTCATTTCGTTTCTAAATATGCAGTTTCTCTTCATTAATTGTGAATTGGCAGCTTACGAGTGAGTACCTGACTGCTCAAAGTCATCTGAAACATTATTCAGACTTGCACCTCAAACGATGGAGAGGGATTGATTCATCACGGCACGATTTTTTTGCCTATTCACTCACGCGAGAGCAAAATAAATATCACGCAAAGAGATAAATATTACAAAATTGGAAGTTTATTTCGGACACTTACTATTTCGAAACACACGCATAAATATTTATTAATAAATCCGGTTGAGACATAATAAGTGACTAATAGAAACCCACCTCCTCCGTATTTACTTCCACGAGACGCTATTTCAAAATTCGAATTTTAAGAGTAATGCTATTTAGGAATTAAAATCGCGTTTTGTTTTTTTTCACTTTCAAAAATTCACACTTTTTCAAACAAAATTATATATGATTGAGTAGGAATAATAAATATTTGAAACATTACGTTTAATGAAACTATCTTTATGAAATTTTGTGGGAAAATCTTTTATATCTTCCCCTTATTCACTTCTATTCATGCAACTCACTTTTTGTAAGGAATTTTCCCAAACATTGTCATTGTTTCCACATTTATTCACACAAAATGGTATAAATGGAGACGTTTCTGTGTGTGTTCCGAATCTGCAGTGAATAAAGACATAACGTAAATGTCGTTACTACATCCCCATATATATCAATGTGACACTATTGTCAGTGCTCACGAAAAATGACTCAACAAGGAAACTGATTTTTTTATTACGTAAAGATAATAGTAGTAATTTTCAGTTCAAAAAATAGTAATTTTTACTACAAATATCATACACATATTACATAATGACTTCCGGTAAGTAGAAAAAGTATCACTTTGTCTTTGAGGGCAAATTAACGGTTTGGTCAGGAAAAATCACAACAATAAATCACTTTTAAGTAAAGACTGCGAAGTCCTAGTGCGCCTAACAAAGTTATCAAGAAACAAGAACATTATATACAGAATTATAATTTTTAAACAGTAACTAAGTAACTTAAATTATTTGGAATCTCTAAAAGATAGCGCCAATGCCATTGGAAAAATAATTAGTATTCAAGAAATTAATAACATTTACATTATAAATAGGATGTGATATTTTATTCAGATAAATGTTCCTGGCAAGAAAGCAATTCGTTGGCAAGAACGTCTTGTTTGCAAATTAATCGTGTAATCTTAAATTAAAGACATTAAAACTCAAAAAAATATTTCCAAATCATTCGGATAAAACACCCAACAACAGTCAAGCAACAGACATTCAGAGAATACTTTTACGGGTATCCCGTTGCAAAATTAAACTTGTTGTATAAAAATATGAGTTAAATAAAATGAAGAACGCCATACTAAGTTTGTTTTCTCAAATTAAAAAAATATATTGTTCCGAAATATTTAATTTGTGTATTTCACAAATCAATTATCTTAACTTTATACCCCCATTAATTTACCAAATATGAAGTAGTTTGTATTTTGGTACTACTTTCTAGGTATTTCCTTCGTAAGTGAAGGTCTTAATAGAACTCGGTAAATAATGAAAATCGAATTGTAAAGACAACTATGTTGTTATTGCATTCAAACTTTTTGTCTGTGAGCTTCAACAACGCTTCGCAAGAAAATTAACTTAAGAGCACAGAAACTACGAATTGTAACTTCTCTACTTCTACCGACGAAGCGCCACAAATCAAACATAGGTTCGACATTAAGGATAATTTGTTAAAGTTCATCCGGATAATTTTCTTTACGGCACATTGCATTATGGAATTGACACTCAAAATCGTCTCTGAAAAGTTATATACACTTTCTGGTTTATTTATAATAGTAGAATTTAAAATATTTTCTGTGTCGTGACTTTTTGAGATATATCACATGGTTTGAGACATATTGTTTGTTGAAAATAACGTGAATGTAAGTGTAACACGTTTGTAAGAGTGTATGAATGTACGTGAGTGTGTGAAAGTACGTGTAAATGTGTGAGTGCGCGCGCGTGCGTGAGAGAGGGAACGAGTGTGTGTGTGTGTGTGTGTGTGTGTGTGTGTGTGTGTGTGTGTGTGTGTTTGAGAGAGAGAGAGAGAGAGGGGAGGGGGAGGGAGGGAGCGTGTGTACGTGAGAGTATGCATACCTGCGTGCTTGATTGAGTGGGCGAATTGGTTCGTTTTTCAGAGGTCTCCCGCTCAAGTAACTCACCATGCCAACTGCACTGCTATCGACTGCACTCACCCTCGCGGGGGCAAGCGACTGTCATTTGCGTGGGCCGGTAACTCAATTAGAACGACGCGACGCCCAGGTTGCGACGCAGCCCGGTGCTTGTCATTCAACAGGTCTCTCGCGTATCCACCTTTCAGTGCCTGCCCTATTTTGCATTATTGAGGCTTATACAAGTATATTCAAAATAAACACACCCGCTAACTTATACCAAAACATTTTATTACAGCTTTTTTAATACAATTTTTATTATTTTTAAAATTTAAAGTATTTTAATATTTAACTACACCTCACATTACTATACAACATTCGTTTGTTTATCTTACGAGAAAGAAGCTTCATTTTGCACTCCTACCAAAATTATAACATTTCATGGCTTTCTTCCAATGCCACGACGAATACCTCGTATAGTATTAAACAGAGGTTTCTCATGGAGGGATAATATGTTGCACAGTATTACATTGACCACCTGAATTCGTCAAGTATACTCCCTCCGCACGAAATCTTCCCCACTTCAATTACATCCACCCATCCACCTCAATCAACCTCCAACTAAGCTATGTATCCCCAGTCCTGAGAGCTGAATCCGAAATCTATCTTCTCAAAACTTAAACCTTCCAAAAGAAATCCCATATAACAATAACCAAAGCACCATGGGTTCGACAAAACTTTCATCTTTACCAAAATCGTGTTATCACCCCCCCCCAGTACATTTCTCTTTCAAGTCATCATCTCAAAATATTTCTAATACCAGTAGCTATGCACTTCGAAATTAAACGAATTTAATGCTTATCGAAACAATTAAAAGCGAAAATTATCCAAGGATTTTTTTGACTCTCCTTAAACTCTCTATTAGTCTTTTTCTATAAATACTTCTGAAATCATTATCCATTATAAAAATCATGTAAACTCCAATTACACAAAAGTCGCACGCAGTTGTTCTAAGATGGGGAAGAAAAGAATTAAAAAAGAAACCCGACAGATTCCACACTTATTAACGTTTCATGCTTTGCTAAAAACGGAAGGAATCAACTGAATCCGAATCAGAACATTCAAAATTCTGCAAATGGGAATTAGGTTTTCATAGTACATTATGAATTACGATCATTAATCCATTGTATTTGCTTTGTGATGCCACTAAGTGTTTTCATAAGGAATACACAAGGCATAGAGAGGAACGTTCACAAAAAGCAACGAGAATTATCGCATGTAATGAAGCTTGTTTTGGGGTTTGAATGTGAACGAAAATCGCTATATTTCAAGTCATGATTATTCTCACTTGAGAAGGCTTTTTTTTTCACTCGAAAATACATTGTATTTACAAGTAAGCAATTTAATTTTGCTCAATGATGTAGCCTAAACGCTTCCAAGATATTAAAAAGATAATGTAAAACATACTCAACGCAACCCATATTTAGAACGCAGGCAAGCCCATTTTCCAACTCTGGAAGGTATAATCAAGGAAAATTTGTTGCATTACAAATAAGGTTTTAAGGATTTTCTGAATTCAGAATCGTCGATAGGTTATTTCGCGCCTTAAACAAGCGAAGATATTTTTTCACATCCTTCCGCTAATATTGAATTTTAGTAATTTTTTTTTAAAGTAAATGATTGCTTTTGATACGAGTGGTAAAAGTGACATTTTATTTTGTGACTAGGAAATGTTGGTCCGACCCCGATAGGATGAGTGCTGCAATTCTGAGAGCAAAATAAAATAAGTTTTACCACGTGTTTTGCACACTATTTTTTTTAACACACTTCCATTTTATTTTTTCTAATGACTCATTAACGCCAGCAGTAGCTGATGCGGTTAGGCGAAAGTATTTTGTTTTCTTTGTTGCATTCACTGATTTCTCTGAATACTTGAGCATCGTCTCACTTTTAGCACTAGTCTTAAAAATTGAACTTTTAGCAAGCTATGTATGTCGTGAAAGAACCGTATTTATAGATGTTGTCTAGAAATGTAATTTATTTTAATTAACACGTATTAACCAAAATTATTTTTACGAATTCTTCATTGAAGACGTTTTAAAATTTAACCTCGCCATTTCATTTTCTCCAGAATCGCACGCATTGAGGTTAGTTGTCTAGGCGGTCGCGGTCGCCTAGTGGGCCTAAAGGTAGCTCCGGAACTATCTGTATAATTCGTCTTCGCAGCTAAATTGAAGACGAGGATACACATGTTCGATGATTATATTAACTCAATAGATGATGGAAGTTAACAAATAATTCATTAATTTAGTAAGTGAAATATTGATCCTCCCAAGAAAGAACGAACGCGGTATTAAATATTTCAAGAGCTTGACAATGTGTCCAAACAACCACACCATAAAAAATTGAACTATAAAATATTGCCTAAACTTCTAAACTGAAGTGTCACTATCGGGAATTGTTTGCAACATACGTCTTAAGATGTCTTTGGTCTCATTAAAATAGATATCGTCGGCTTACATGAAAAGTGACATCACGGACAATTCAATTTTGGTGGAAAACTGTTTTAAACAGCCTGGTGTCGTTTATTTACATCCAAAGACGTATTTTGTACCAAAGGCAACGCATCCATGGTACAATTCACAGACAGAAAATAAAACAAGGAAGAAAACACGGGTAAAATTCTTCAATACTGTTGCTCCAATACCAATGTATGGAGATGAAACAAGAGTAATGACGAAAAAGGACAAATCCACGTGAGAGAAATGAAGTTCTGAGGAGTTCTTGGTCATATAATTCTAGCCAAGGATTTTTCATCTATTTATTTTTATTCAATTTGCTAAAAAGCTTAACAGATATGAGAGACAAATACATTAATGGAATGGAAACTTCCTAAAATTGCTTCGATTGTCTAACTCGGCAAGTATTTTACGCTAAATTTTCAGTATAATTACATTGTCGTTGATTTAATATTAGGGAAAGGTGAGTATATAGATTCTTTGGAATTGGAAATTTATTGTTGTATTTTGTTTTAACGGGGATTGTAGATATCTTAGAAGAATCTTGACTTCATTCTGTTTGAAGTGTTTGCTTGTTGACCTAAATAAGAAAAGTAACTAGAATATAAGCCACTATTTGAAATCTTAAACCTTGCTAGATCAACTAAGAAACAAACTAGGTGGTGCGATAAATGCTAGGCACTAGGCTGTTGGTACTGGGAATGGATTATAGATCAGTTGGAACGTTCAGAGACCAAGAGCAAAGGGGGCACCGGAACAAGTTCATTAAAGCGTAATTTTTAGAGAGAAGAAGACTTTCTCTATATTTCGGCTTTTTTAAGAATTCTGTAAAATTGTTTTCAAGAAAAAATATACTTTTTTCTAAGTAAATCTTTTTACACCTAAATATATGATTTTTAAGATGTGTCACTTCTCTTTGACACCGATGATTTTTTAATACAAAAGAACCAAACGCGGCTCTCAACGGGAAACTTGGGTGTTGAGTATTGTCACGGTTAAGTTTTGTTTAGTATGTGACAAGGAACCTAACAAATGAAGGGATTAGTGAGAGATTGTCAAGCGACAAATCTTGAGTTATTTAGTTTGTGCATACAATTATGCTTTTCTAAGCTACTTTTCTATTAGTTTTTTTTTAAAAATCAAAATGCATGATAACAATTTGACTAACATGCTTGGCCCTCCTTCCATTTATGTGTTCGTCACCCAAGACGACTTTAGCTCAAAACAGCATTCGTACTACTACTGCTGTTGAAATTTCTCTGACCTCTTCAATGTCACTCAGCACTTCACTTTTGATTGGAGTAAAAACTTTTAGAAGCAAGTTCAAGTTTGTGATAAATATAATGATTTTGAAGACTAAGTTAAACATTTCGTACTTCTTTTCATTCACATTTCTATGCCTTCGAATATTGAAGTTATTGATTTAACGGAATACGGGCGGTCAAACATTAGTATGCATTTTTATAGAGATATTTCTCATGTAAGATGTAGAGACACATTATTTTTTATATGAATAAACCAAAATTGAAATATAACATTTTAACCCACTCATGCAATACTTACAAATATAAATAATTTACGAAACAAAACGAATATTACTCTGTCAGAATTTAAGTAATACTATATATTACTCTGTCAGAATTTTTAAACTTGGTGCTTTTGAAACGGTTCATATGTCTTGATAAATAATAATATTGATGAACTGAATAATTTAAACAACATGGTGTGAAGTGCCATTTTAAAATATTAATTATTACTATCTTTATCAATAATTCACCATCCCTTAAGAAGTTAAAATTCAACCCGCGACAGGGCTCAACCTTACAAAGCAAAATGTTGGACTACATGCGCTACGCACGTATAACTATACACCTGCGTCTTATTGATACAAATTATCATAAATACTACTAAAATAATTCCACACACTTCATAAGACTTAAGATCCAACTCTGTCACATAGACGATTTAAGTCGTTCGGAGTCACAAAAGCACCCGACCACGGCCGCCTGCTTTGACTTACTTCGCTTTAGCTTTAGAAGAGTTTGTGCTTCAGTTCAATTTTTACTTTTATAATTGGTATCCCATTGAGGGTGAAATTTGTGCAAATCTCCGAAATGTATTCTCTATTTCATTACTTAAAATTAGCCACCCTCACACGAAACCTTTACCTGAACCTTAACGTGCTACATTAAATACTTTAGGATTGGTGAAATATATTTTGCGAATTTAACTGAACAATGTTTTAAATTTAAACGTATATTTCTTAACATGTCATCGTATAACACTCTGTTTGCATCTCCATAGAAAGCTTGCAATTGTGATGCAACTAGCAGAAGTATAATGTTTCCCAATTGAGCGAAATGTCCTTGTACTTTTCAATGTCGTTTTTAGAACTGCACTTGTTGTGCACAGATGAGAAGATACATCCGTGAAGAAGCGAACCGCTAACAACAGAATAAGCACATCGACTCCCTTTATCATGGCATTTCGCTCTTTAATGCACCAATTAAAATCAATAAATGAAAGCGACATTACTGTTTTCACAAACAATACTGCTCATACGCTCAGCGACCTCCACAGACCCAACGCTTCTATGTGACAATCGGGCGACCAGCTCATAATTTCCAAATCCTTCTTGTAATTCTACAAATGCTTACGATTAAGCCTCAAAGGAACAGCATTGCTCTAACTTACTCTTGTAGGAGTATCGGCATCATTCCGATGATAACCAATATGTCCTAAAATCACGCCCATTTCCCCATATTAACCCAAATGAAATTCTATATTTGTCATTTGCAATTAGAACATTTTGGACATTTGGAGATATTGTAAAGAGAAAAATCTGAAAGAATTTGATTAATCAGAAAGAACAGATTTGAATTATTTATTTTTTGTGAAACAGTTTTTTTTTATTTTAAATCAGCTGATCTTTTCTCTCTGGGTATCAGAGTATTACGCAAAATTACGTTTGGTTAAATAGTACAATTGTATGAGTTTGTTCATGCGACTCTGGACTTTTCATAGCCCAAGATGTACTTTAAGATAACCATAATCTAAACAAAAGAAGATTGAAGAAAGAGCATCCTTTGTTCTCATTGAGTACAATTGATTACACATTCGTATTGAATGTTTGAAAACCGTAAAACAAAAGTTTCAAAAACATTTACAGCGAATACATAAACAAAAAGCAATAATAAGAGGGTGAAATCAACGACATGAACTAAGATATTATCTCAAGTAACCCGCATGCTTTCATTAGGAAAGGAAACAAAAGGAAGAAGAAAATTATTTCAAGGTCGGGGTCGCGCCAGCGCTTACGTTAGAACCGAGGCCAAAACAAGCCGTACGTACTTCCTGTTGAGTGATGAGGCACTCCCACGAAAAAACGACTCTACGAATTTTCCGCACAAAATGTAGCTCTTCCAATCGAGGGATTGAATCCGAAGGTATTCTCACCACTATCACTTATAATAACTGTAATAAGACAGTAATGCAAAATTACACGAAAAGAGAAGAGGAGCAAAAATAAATATATACGAACATATTAAAAATTATATGCCTCTTTCCGAAAATACCACTGTTCTCTTGGTCCTGGTCTACTAGGCTTTGAATTTTAAGAAATAACACACCTGTACTAGAAATCGAGACAGTCAACGAGTTTTCCACAAAAAGCTTTGTGTCTTCAGCGATATTGTCTAGCACTTTCGATTCTAGGGACGATTACTTTTGCGGGGTAATTCAACTAGTTTAAATTATTAGTGCTCGCGCAAAGCTAACGCTTCAAGAGAATGATTGAACAGCTTAAACATTACAAACTGTGACACTTTGTGATGCCTACATTTATGTAAAACATTGTAATTTCATTACTTTTGAAAAGGTTATAAAAATTAAAGTTGAACTAAAATATTCCTCATAATTAATGTTTATGGTCGTTAATAAAACATTAACGTATACACAGACGTAAACATACAAACACCATCATTAATTTTCATAGCAATTATATTTACTAGACTAAAGAACTTTAAGAATCCAACTGTCTACCAAGAGCAAATTGAGGATATATGCTAACAGTTATGTAACGGTCCTCGGATAATAACTATTGAAGAAAATGCACATCATTAGTTGCTACGAAGCACAATATTTTGAATTCGGCGAAATAGTATTTGTGATCGCCTCAACTTGCGCTTCTGTAGTAAATGTATGAACTTGCTCACTGTTTTCTCCAGTTTCAACGTATAATAATTGGACGTGTATAGAGCTGGGGCGAGCAATCCCCCTTCCAACCTGCTCGCTATTCCACTCCATTGCCGGTTTCGTGGCGTTGACCTTTTGTGCGAATACCAAACAGAGAAAGAGGTCGTCTGAAAGAAAGACGCTGTACTCCTCGCATTAGGTAGGGAAGCCGCCACAATGTGTGTCGCAGAGACAAAGACCAAAACTTGCCTCGCAGACAATGGCGACTCCACCAGGAATTTCAATTGACGTCCAGTTTATGAAAGCGAGCAAACTTGCTCTACAAGGAAATGTTCAAACACTCGACGTTATGAAAATGGTGTTCCAATCCAAAGTGCTCGTTAGAAAGTACTAGATCGTTGGCATTATGTTTCATTGTAATATTAAGGGCAACCATACTTCGATGTTTACCTTAATATAAAATATATATCAAAACAGACTTATTGCATAAAATATCTTTACAGTTATTTTCCGCAAATATTTTGAAAGCGAAAAGCAAGCAAATATTCATTGGAGGTTGTCGACATAACGTATCAAATAGCCAATTTTTTTATCTATTTAAGAAAAAAAAAAATAACTTGATAAATGCATTTTTGGCGAAGTTTGACAGTCGAAAATTTAACGCTTGCAGTTGTTACGAAAACCTGCATTATTTTATTTTTCAAACACCTATATTGATATTTTGTGCTATACGAGTTTTTTTGTCAACAAGTTGTTGACCGACCTACGCTAACAAATTGAATCAACAGAAGCAGCGCACAAAGGAAGACGTTTCGCGAGCGTCAAATGGGCGTATCATGGCGAAATAGACAAATAGCGCACGGGGGGAGGCAAACAGACGAGCGGACGGACGGGGCGCAGCAGGCAGAGGGCGGACGGCGGAGGGTGGAGGCGGCTCCCCTCCCCTCGTTCGCCGCGCCGCGCCGCGCCGCGCCGGTAAGCTCTGCCCGCGCGCTCGTGTGTGAGTGCGTCGGTGTGGGCGGGGACGCTCAGGCACCGCACAACAGGCGAGTAGTAGTCCCGACGCGACGGCGCGGCGAGGGGACGCGGCAACGCGGGGCGGCGCGGGGGCGAGGGTGAGGGTGAGTGCTGGCTTCGCTTAAGCTGCCCCTCTCGCTCGCCCTCGATCGCTCGTGCCCTCTTCCTTGGTCGGCCTGTTTTCTCGTCTCCCCCAGTTTCTTAACCGCCCTCCTCGTGACAAACCCGCGGCCACTCTTTATGTGTATATCTCTCGCGAAAGATTGTGACACAACCACTAATGTAATAGTATCTTAAAGACCACTAACGAACGTACCTTATCTCTCTGTACGTAACAAACAGTTCCTGTATTTTGACCTCTTTCGATGAGTCAAGAATCTTGGACTCGTCTTCAGAATAATCTGTCCATCCCAGGCACTTTCGGAACACCGAAATCTGACTCTTCTCGTACCCGTCAGTCCCGCCGCCTGGGCGGCAATACGGATTCCCCGCGAGGAAGATGCGTCCCACGGGCCGCGCGAACGCCTCTTTCCCTCGACCGGTCAAGCGGCGCCGACTCCGCCGACCCAGAGTCCATAATTTCATATACCTCCCTCGTCGATGGCTTCTCTCTCCAGCCCGGTGGCCCGCCGGGAGCGGAAGCCTTCGACGCCGCGACCAGTCGAGACGGGCCCGCGGCCACGAGCGCCCTTTGTGTCGGAGCGCTGCTGATGCCTGTTATGGAGGGCAGGCTGACTCGACGCTGTCGCCGTGTGGGCGTGGTTGAGCGCCGTCCCCATTGACAGGCGTTCGCGGGCGCTACCCCTGCGGCCGTGGGAAACCGTGGCCCAGCCCCTCCGCCGTTTTGCTGCCCCTGCTTCCCTGACAGCCTTCGCTTTTTCCGGCCCAACGCGTCAACGTACCTGGTGTTTTTATTATTCCAGTGGGCATGCTCCCGGTTGGCGCGAAACACGTTAGCTCGGCGCGAACAGCCGCAGGAGCGCACGGACGGCCCGGCGGTAACGTCTTTTCTCTCTCGGGCAGAGTTGGATCGTCGGAGCGAGGATCACGTTTCGAAGGCGGGAGTTCGCGGGTAGAGTCGAGGTACCGTTGCAGAGAACGTTGCCTTCGAGAAGCCGGTGCTGCGGAAATTTGATGCGTCGACCGCATAGAGCTGCATGATGGCCCGCGTGTGCACTGCCGCGAGTGTGCGTTCCAGCAGCTGGCTCCCCGGCGCCGCTCGCCCTCCTACCAGCCGCCCTAAGCGCGCGTCCGAGAATAATTCTCTTGCGAGAGTTGTGGCTGTTTCTTCGTCTCGACGCCCCAGCAAATCGCATGCGGTAGGAGCCGGCTCAGTCTCTTTCGTGCGGGGAATTTGAGTTGGGCAGCGAGGGTGACTCTCCGGAGGACGGCCGGTGCAGCGCGGGCGCGGGGGCCGCCCCGCGTATCGACCGCGGTCTCTCCACACTCCCCCCCTCCTCGCCCCGCTCGCCGCCGCCGCCGCCCCTGTCTCGTGGCGTCGAGTTTCCAGATGTCGAGCCTGCGATGACGCACCCTGCGCGCAGCCCCTCGTTTCTCCTTCCCCTCCGACCTC
>BOPP01000038.1:4296453-4315632 GCA_017312745.1 Gryllus bimaculatus
GACTAGTGCCTTAGTTTCCACCTGCTAGGGCATGTCTCTCTGCTAGTGTCTCTGCTAGTGTCTCTGCCAGTGTCTCTGCCAGTGTTCTCTGCCATTGTCTCTGCTAGTGTCTCTGCTAGTGTCTCTCGCTAGTGTCTCTAGCCTAGTGTCTCTCCTAGTGTCTCCTGCAGTGTCTCTGCTAGTGTCTTCTGCTAGTGTCTCGCTAGTGTCTCTGCTAGTTCTCTCCATGTCATCTGCCAGTGTCTCTGCCCAGTGTCTCTGCCAGTGTCTCTGCTAGTGTCTCTGCCAGTGTCTCTCTGCCAGTGCTCTCTGCCAGTGTCTCTGACCGTGTCTCTGACTGTGTCTCTGACTGTGTCTCTGCTGTGTCTCTGACTGTGTCTCTGCCAGTGCTCTGCAGTGTCTCTCCCAGTGTCTCTGAGCTTTGTGCTCTGACGTTCTCTGACTGGTCTCTGACTGTGTCTCTGACTCGTGTCTCTGCCAGTGTCTCTCCAGTGTACTCTGCAGTGTCTCTGCCATGCTCTGACTTTGTTCTCTCCAGTGTCTCTGCATGCTCGCCTGTGTCTCTCCAGTGTCTCTGCCAGTGTCTCTGCCAGTGTCTCTGCCAGTGTCTCTGCCAGGCTCTCTGCCAGTGTCTCTGGCTGTTGTCTCGACTGCTGTCTCTGACTGTGTCTCTGACTGTGCTCTGACTGTGTCTCTCGTGTCTCTCACTTGTCTCTGACTGGTCTCTGACTGTGTCTCTGACTGTGTTCTGACTGTGTCTCTGACGTGTCCTCTGACTGTGTCTCTGACTGTGCTCTGACTGTGTCTTGACGCTGACTGTTCTGACGTCAGAGTTTTAAAAAATAAAAATCTCTTTTAAAGTTATTTTTCGTTTCGTGAATATTTATGGTCAAAGAATACGTTTTCAGTAAAAATTGTGCAAACTGTGTTCATAATTAGTCATGAAATAAACGGATCGCTGATTTTAAAAAACTTTACTTGCAAAAATGAGAATAATATATGTCTCTTTACTCACACTTGGGCATGGGAAGTATTTTCGGTAATACACCAGGCAATCCTCAGTCGCTACAAAGAGAATGTACGGATAAAAGAGTCCATTGACCCGGAGTAAACTGGAGACCGATAAAGAGAATCAATTACAGGTTTAGCGAGATTACCGAGTCAATGGGCGGCGAGTCATTTAACAGCTCCGCGCCGTGGCCGCAGCCCCGCCCCGCCCGCCGCGCTGAGCGGGCCAAGCGACTGCGCGCGCGGCGGCGGCGACACTTCCGATCCGAATCCCGCCGCGGGGTGGAGCCCCGCGGCGCCGCGCCCATCCTCCCGCGCGCCGACGCGGTCTCGCGGGGGCCGTGGCGGCGGCGCGCGCCGCGGCGGTGCTGGCATCTGGGCGGCGGGGGCGGCAGACGAACCGCGAGGGGGCGGGGTGCGCCTGGCGGGCGCGCGGCAACCTCGCCGAGCGTGGGTGCCGCCGACGCCCCCGCGTCCCCCCCCCCCCCGCCGCGCTCGACTGCCAGCCGTCGCCCCCCGCCGCCCTCCAACTCCTCCTCCTCCTGCTGCTCGCCGCGCGCGCGGCGCGGCGCGCCGCCGCCGCCGCGCCTGCGCTTCCCCCCGCCCCCACCCACCCGCCCCCGGCCGGGGCGGAGCGGGTGGGGGCGGCGCGCGAGGGCCGCCGGCGGGTGGAGGCGGCCGGCGGGCCCAGCGCAGATGCGGACTGGCGCGGACCACGGACGCGGCGGCGCGCCGAGTCTGCCAGCAGCCACGCACGGCTCGGCCTGTTCCCTCGCGCGCCCGCGCTCCTTACGGGCCCAGTACATCTTGCCCGGCAGCTGCACCCACGCGTGCGCCTTTTCCCTTTCCGCTTACAGCGTCACATTATAGCAGGCATTGTGCGGAAGGCACGGAACGCGGGGTTGCTGGGGCCTTTCGCCATCGCGACCGCGCCCGAGAGTCCGTCAGCGATCACTCTCATTTGGCTGGTGGGCCGCCGCGAGCCACTACCAATTCGGGGACTCAAGGCTCTGTCACGCGTGCCTCACAATGCGGTGCGGCTGGCCGGCGCGACAGAAAGGCCACACCGCAATGACGAACGCTGCGTCTGCTCGTCCCGAAAAGAGAGCGCCGCCACATAACGACACCAAAACGGCTCTTCCGTCCTACCCACGCGAAGCATCTCGAGTCAACGCGACCCTGACGCGTCGCTCCGATCTCGCCTACCCACCACTGTAGCCTCGGCCACCCGCCGGCCTTCCGACCGGCAGCCCGGCTTGCGGCCCCGAACCGGCGCGAGAACGTACGACTGTGTTCCTGGTAGAGCCCGTCAGTACCCTGCCGCTGCGGCCGATTCAATTGGATAACTGGGAAGGGCTTCCCCGGTGCCCCCTTCCTTCGCTCGTTGATAACCCCCTGGCGGGTGGAGCGCACAGCTGCGACGTGCTTTTCGAACGACGTACTCCAGCTCACATGCAACTCGAGTTGGCCGCGCCGCGACGTGCTCACGTAGAAAGACTACCACCATGGCTCTCGACCTAGAATGCTAACGAGCGGCGGGAAGGTGTGGAGTGGAGGGGAGCGCTGTCGGAGGGGGCGGCCGGTAGAGGAGAAAAGTGGGAGTTGTACCACAGCTGCCGCCGCAATATAGATTCCACGAACCCGCGGGTGCGGGGACGGATGCGGAAAGGCGAGTAGTGGGCGGGCTGGAAGAAGAAGATAGATTCTAGGGACATGATGAGAGGTTGTTGAGTGTCGAACCGGCGATAGCCAGGCGGTCCGCGGAAGTGAAGTGGGGAGAGCGGCTGTCGGCTCGGCGCGCCGGGCGGCGCGAGGCGACAGCGGGCGGTTGAGGCCGGCCTGGGGGAGTCGGCGCGGCAGCGGCGCGCCGGCGAGGTGCTGGCACGGCAGGGCGCGCGGCGAGCAGACGAGGGAGCCTCGGCGGGGAGTACGTGGGAGCGCCGCGTGGCGTTCAAAGCAGCAGGCACCGCTCTCCCGACCGCCGCGCTCCGCCGACAACGCTCTTGAAGTGCGACGACGCGAGCAGGGCGTAGCATACGCGCCGCCAACCCGCCGACCTGGCCCGCACGCCGTGATAGCATCAACCACTCGCGGCTAAGTTCCTTCGGGGCCCAGGCTTCTCGACGTCATGGCGGTGCGTGGCCGCCGGGGTAGTTCGTTCGGGAGGCTGTCTGCGCGCCGCGCGACCGCCTCGTCTGCGAGTCGCCCGCGCAAAGGCAAATGCGCGGGCGCGGCACACAGCGACAGCCAGGACCGTCTCTGGTGGCTCTAGCTATGCTCGTGGCTCGGCAGTAATCGGTGCGGATGAAGACGAATGGGACGCCGCGGCGGAATGGCGTAGTCCGGCGGCGGGAGGTGCATCGGACCTGCCAGCCGTGCACCGCTCGCTGTTTGCGTGTCACAGGCTGGCGCTCTGCGCTGTATAGCCAACGTTGCCCCGAGCCGTGCCTTCAGGGCCGCCAGCCCCGGCTGCCCTCCTCCCAGTGACGGAATGTCCGCTCAACAGTTCAGTTTATAGCGTGCGCCTGCGGCCGCTCGCTGAGTCCAGTCCGCCGGCGGGCCCGCAATGTTGTGGTCTGCCGAAGTCCGGAGGGACCGCTGGCTGGCATGAGTGCAGGGCCCACGGGCGGGCGACCGGGCAGGTGCCGCCCGAAGCCTATTGGTCCAACCTCCTGTCAGTCGCCTGGATGGGTGGGCCTTCCGCGCCATGTGGGCACTGGCCAAGCCATTTTTTAACGAGGCGCGCGGGGACGGCGGTGGGGGAGGGAGCGGGGGCGGGTGGCCGGGGATGATGTTGGTCCTGCCGCCAGGCGGTGCGTCAGTGGGTTCTCTCCCCCGCCCCGCCCGCCACGGCTGCCGCCGCACCCCGTCCGTGTCCCCGCGCTCGCTTGTTCTTCTCCGCCGCGCTCACTCCCGCCCGCCTGCACCGCCGCCCGCCCGTCCGTCCACCCCGCCACGCCTCCCGCCGCAGCCTCTTTCCCGACGGTTACCTTCCCCTGCACTGCCGGTTACCCCAGTCGGACGTGCGGTTGTCGACCTCCGTGGCAGGTCCGTTTGAAAACGCGAGGTTGACTTGTGCGTTGATCAACTTTAATCCGCCAATAATGTATTTGCCTTGCATGTCTTTCCCCGTTCTATACGATCCATCCGAAACCATCTTGCACTCTTGTGTCCTATCTTGATTAAGCCACGCGAGCAATCCTTAGACCACACACCTAAGCGTCTTATCTCTCAATTACTGTATCAAACATTCTCTGCCTATTTTGACATTTTGATGAATGTCAGAAATCTTGGACTGCCGTTTTCTAAAGTGCGATCCATCCAGCACTTCGGACGAATGCTTGACTCCTCCGAGCCCGTCAGTCGCGTGCGCGCAATAGGATTCCCCGCGAGAGATGCTCAGCGCGCCAACCCTTTTCCTCCCGTCAGCGTGCGCGAGTCCGGAACCCGAGCATTCAAATCTCGCACTCTCTCTCGTCGATGCCGTTTCTCCAGCGTGCCCCGGAGCGGAAGCCCCTTGCGCGGAAGTCGACCCGCCGCGGTGCTCACGCCCCTTTTGGCGACGCTCCTGCTGTTTGAGCAGACTGATGACGTCGCCGGTGTGAGCGATGCTGAGACGCGTACCATGACAGGGCGTCGCGGCGCCTCGGCAGGGGTAAACGTGCGCCACCGCCGCCACCGCCGTTGCTTGCTGCCTTTCCGCCACGGTCAACGAACCGTGTTTATTTCCAGTCGGCATCTCCGGCTCGCTTGCCAGTTTAGGCTTGGCGAAGCCAGGAGCTCGGCCCGCGCGTAACCGTCTTTTCATCTCTCGGGAGAGATGATAAGTCAGCGAGGTCACGTTCGAAGGGAGTGAGTTCGCGGTAGGACGGGTAAATCGATTGCGAGAAACTGTCTCTTCGAGAACCGCTGTGGCTTGCGAGAAATTTGGATGCGTCGACCGCATAGAGCTGCATGATTGCCCAGTGTCAAGCCGGAAGTGTGCGTTTCCAGCGAGTGGCTCCCCGGCGGCCAGTCGCCCTCCTGCCGCCGCGCCCACCGCGTCCGGAATATTCCTCGACGCAAGTTGGTGCCTTGTTTCTTCGTCTCGACGCCCCCAGCAATATCGCATGGGTAGGGCGCGGCTGCAGTCTGGCTTCGGTGCGGGAATTGAGTTGGGCAGCGAGGCCTTCGCGTGAGCTCACGGCCGGTGACAGGCGCGGGGCGGTGCCCCCCGCGTATCGACCCGGCTCTCTCACACCTCCCCCCCTCCCCCCGCGCTCGCCGCCGCCGCCCCCCTGTCGTCGTGCGTGAGTTTCCTAGATATGTCGTAGCCTGCGAGTACGCACCCTGCGCGCAGCCCCTCGTTTCCCCTCCATCCCCTCCACCCTCGCCAGCACTCACCCTCACCCTCGCCCACCGGCCGCCCCGCGTTGCGCAGGTCCCGTCTCCGCCGCCGTTCGCGTCGGGACTATACTCCGTCCTGTTGTTGCGTGCCTGAGCGTCCCGCCCACACCGTACGCTCACACACGAGTCGCGCGGCCAGAAGCATTACCGCGCCGAGTCGATCGGCTGCCGGCGCGGCGAACGACGGGAGGGAGCCGCCTCACCCCCGCCGTTACGCCTCTCAGCCTGCTGCTGCCCCGTCCTCGTCGCTTCGTCTCTTTGCCTCCCTCGGTCAGCCTTATTTTATCTATTCCAATGATACGCCCATTTGACGCTCGCCAGAAACGTCTTCCTTTGTGCGCCTGCTTCTGATTGATATCGATTGTCGCGTAGTCGGTCAACAAGAGCTTGTTGACAAAAAAACGGTGTATAGCAACGAAAATATCTGTAAGTGTTTGAAAAAATAAAATAATGCAGGTGTGGTTTCGTATAAGCCAACTGAGTACAAGCCTGATTTTAAATTGCCGGTGACTTGTTCCAATATACTGGTTCGCCATAATGATAAGGATGCAATTTGATTCACATAGCTACTTTTATTTTCTTCCCTAGAGAATTAGTACGCATAAATAATGGCTATCGATGACCGTTATGTGCGACAACCTCCCAATGAAGTAATTGCTCCCTTTTTGCTCTTTTCCAAAATTATTTGCTTGAAAATAAGTGAAAGATGATAAATTTTAGTGCATATAAGTTATCTTGAATTTTTTATAAATATTTTTATATCTATAGCGTAACATCGAAGTGGAGGGTGGGCCTGATGGTTTGTACTGCTTGGTTCAAATAATGATATCCCTGTTTAAATAATTACAATGAAATGATAATGCCAACGATATCTGAAGTACTGCTACATTTTTCTAACGAGCACTTGTGATTGAACACCCATTCGGATAACGGAGACACTGGCAGAGACACTGGCAGAGACACTGGCAGAGACACTAGCAGAGACACTAGCAGAGACACTGGCAGAGACTCTCTCAGAGATAGAGATTCTCGGGCAGAGACGCTCACAAAAACCAATGATAAAGACATAGGTTGGGCCAACTATTGAATTCCTGCGTTACCGATGAACTGGTAAGTTATTTTTAGCCACGTGTCCGGATACTTTTGATCACATAATGTAAGTCACAAATTCAGATTTCGCAATTGGCGGTAGTTACAGACATTTTCAAACCTTATACACAAGCTTGAAAATAAGAGCATTAATTTCTTTACGTATTTCTTGCCTTGCCAAGTTAAGGGTTAAATAACGGTGGGGAACATGAAAATGACTGAACAGAAGGTGGGGGTGGCGCTACCGCTGTCCGCAACTTCGTTTCGTACAACCAACGTCCTTGCTTCAACTGCGGCGCGCAATTTCAAGACGTCTTGCTATCACTACTTTATCAATTGCTGCTGGAGCTTCGCATTCGAATTCGATTCAAATTTCGAAAATTTCGTGTGTATTATTTGCCAAAATGTAATGATAAATGGCTAAGAGTTATTAACAAGAGAAATTACCCACCCGCCGAATGCGGGTCGCCAGCGATAGGGATGGCAAAGAACATCGATATTTAGCACAAGACAATCGATGTTTTGTTTTCCATGTTTTGTTCCAGATTGATGTATTTTTCCAGAAATATCGACATTTTCATAAGAAAAAGGTTTCTTTTTCGATGATTTTCTTCGTGGTAATATCGTTTAAATGCATTTTTATCCTTGCCTGCATGGAATATGGATAAGAAAATTAAAATAATAGAACGCTTTAAAGCAGAACATATTTTAAAATTATATTTACATATTATGTGTATTAGATTGCGCCGTTTTGCCTCGATGATTTATGAATAAAAGTAAATTAATGGAATAATGGCAAAATGCAATGTCCTTGATATTTTATATTCGATAAACAATATAATTAACATACTATTACTTATATGTGACCAATAAAATATACAGGTATTTCATTTTAGTACTCTAATTAAAAATGGACAAAGGATAGGAAAATACCATCTGTTTTATCATAGTATTTAAAATATCAATATTTTATACATTGATTTATTTGTCGATATATTCATCGATATTGGAAACCTTTTGGAGATGTATTGAAATAAGGATGTATCGATGTTTTAATATTAAAATTTGCCATCACTAGCCAGGGGGCATTTTTATGTCAGTTTGCAGCGGCGGCGACAGCGACAACGGCAATGGCGACGGTGACGGCGGGGACAGCAGAAATGGAAATTAAGTGGTGTGTAAATCACTTCTGTTAATACAGGTGAATTGTCGAAGTATTTACAATAAAAATATGGAATTTCGGAACACCGTAGATTCATCACACCCGCATTTAATGATTGGAACGGAGTCATGGCCTCATGCAAGTAATAGCAGATCAGAAATCTTAACTTTTAAAAATCTTAACTACTTAACTTTTTGAAGGGACAGATGGGGCCAAATTGAAGGTGAAACTTTGTGTTAGAAATACCATCAATACTGTGTTATCGCGGATTGATGAAGAGTTCGAAATTCTAACAGAGAACGGGGAGGAGGAAAGACAACACACAATATTTGTAAAACATAGGAATGTCTAGGTAATGGATGTAGACTGCTTCATAATGTTCTAGAACGAACTAGGCTTCTTAGCCAAAGCTGTAGGCAGACAATAATTACAGGATATATAAATTTGCCATATGTTACCTGTCACGGTCATGTCGAGTCGAAGGAAACGTGCAGTGCCCAGTAAATAGCATTGTGTGAGAGAATGGATTTGACCAGGTAGTGAAGTCCGACTCGCGTTGACGCCCTTCTTCATGTATTTCTTTAAACCCAAAGGAAAAGGCTTTCTCTTGCCAAGTAATTCCCAGTATTAGCGTCAACAAAGGAATTTTGTTACAGAGCTTTCGAAATTCAGAAGCAGGAGGTGAGGAGAAAGAAACACCTTTTTCAATACCACAAGGCAGCTGCGTAAGGATTACAATGTTTCCTACGTGACATTTCACTACTTGTGCTAATAATAATGGTTCAGCAAATAACAACATGCAAATAAGGTGCGTTCATGCAAATAACATGTCCATGAAATCAGACTTTTCAAGAACAGCGAAAACCTGATTACTTATGGCCTCTTCAAACAATGTAATATGCTGTACTACTTACCAGTACAGATACGATAGTACGCATACTGATATCAAATCAGTTATTCATAATTATGACGATGTTTTAGGTTGAAAGTGGGACATGCTTCCTTTTGCTTGGAACATTTGGATTTGTTTGTTTTTGTCCGAAGTACCTGCTGACATGTTTGCTTTTGCATAAAATAGGGCTTCTATTATCATCACATTATATTAGGATAAATTATTTTACTACAGTGTGTACGCAATTTTTTTTTTCTTTTCAAAAAGACTAAACTACTACAAATTCTGTAGCTAATGTAACCAGTTTTGGTCTCTAAAGAAACTACAAAGAATTAAAAAGAAATTCAACTCTGTATGTGCGCGCCACGATTATCTTCTAAACAATCACAATTACCTTACTTCTTGGCTCTCCATTACAGTTTGATTTTTAGGTAATAGTTCATCAAGAACAAATGAATATTATTCCAGGTCAGGAGTATTTAAATTCTCTGCATTTATCTCCTAAAAGTTCAGTCAATAGACCTGCTACAATATACCTTTTTCCAATGGTATACCCCTTTCAAGTGACAACTTCTGAGGGCTAAACTGTACTATATATGTTATTGAAAAACCACGTTTCCAAAATGTCAAAGCAGGAATTTCATCAAATCTATAATATTGCCATGGGTTAACTTTGTATTCATCTTCTTTCCTTTCATTGTTACTGAATAATGATTCGTTTCACATTATTGGTGTTCTGTACGTTCTAGAACATACGAGCTCGTACTACTCAAAGTTTTTGTGTCCTTGAGATTCCAATCTTTTAATAAATATGGTAGGACGCTATTGTGAATACTTAACAGACGGAATGAACTTCGCTGCATGAGCAGTCAGGTGATCGTGAATCTTGACATCTTATTGGTTACATGAGCATGTTATTTATTGTTTGCAACAACGCTATGGACAAATTGGATTTTGCCTGAACCTCGTATGTTAACAAGCAAAATTATTAGGAATATATTTACTTTTGCTCCTCCACATCAGGACAGAAGATACTGTTTACGGTCATTAGTATTTCTGCAATGCTAACTCAATTTTATTCCGATGGACGCGTTTGTATTTGTTTGAACGTTCCTAAAATGAAAGTTGGAATAATTTCAGACTAATTGAAGAGGGCAAGTAAGTAATTTCGTACCATTTAAGCTTCTCCCAGCAAATTCTGACCTGGAGTATTATAATTGGAGCATTAAGCTCTTGAAAGCCCGTATAGAGGGCCTACAGAAGAATACTCCTGACCTGGAATAATATTCATTTGTTCTTGATGAAGTATTACCTAAAAATCAAACTGTAGTGGAGAGCCAAGAAGTAAGGTAATTGTGATTGTTTAGAAAAATAAAACTTTCTACTGTTATCAAAGTGACTACTAAGAGGAAAGCATAACGCTTTAGTAGTTGATTCACAGACGCACGCTCTTCCCGGTATAATTTTATGGGAGAGGTCGAGAGAACTAATTCATGACCTTGTGATTGATGACCCTGAATTTCTCACAGCTGGTATTGCCCTGGAGTAGGGTCCAAAGCATACTGGACCTAGACAGTCCAGCGCTTTCAAACTGACCTAGCATAATGGATCTTGAACTTGTTCCGCGTGTTGGACAGTTTTCAAGGAAGTTTACGTTTAACCATTCCCCCAAGCAATGGCAGCCGGTGGGTTGCGAATTTGAAAAGGGAGACATATAGGACCGAATTATCGTATACTATATTTTACCTCTTCAAAAAATTTGTTGAATGAGGAAACCTCTGGCATATAGAGTACAATCGATTTGCACGCATCGAAATTTTAATCCTGTGTAATAAAACGTTTTATGTCGGTAACGGAAGATAAAATTGAGCGCACGTGACAAGAGTTTCTTTTAGTGTTTCTAGCAAACAAAACAGTATTCTATGAAATCAAATGAACGAGTCGGTATTTTTAGCTTAGTTAATAGGCTCGTACTCTGCCGAGCAAACTTCTAATAGTAGCACGCTGACCCCATCTCTCAGAACCCCCACTCTTCCTTAGACTCCCATTGCGTTGCATATACGAGATACGGGCGGATCGCGATAGTCCACGCGATATTTGCGACTCATTCTGAAAACATTTTTCTTTCGCGCATTCATCAAACTTCATTCGCCCCCAAAACTGCGCTAGTGGTATGCAGAAATCAAACGAGTCACTTTATTGTAAGTTTAACAAGTTCTGCAGCTTTCCCGAGGTTGGTTTTTCTGGGGAGGGTGCCGCCCTTGAGCAGCCGGCCACTGCCTCAAAGGCGCTCACTGACGCATAATTTGAGAGTTTTGTGGTTCCAACCCGCCGGCCATATGTGTGCACATCTGCCCCTGTTTAATTGTTTCCTTTTTTAGGACGAGGGCTCATCATTTCCTGACACGTAGCGGTTCAACAAAACCGAACAGGTGTACGTGTACAGACGGTCAAGAAGTCAGCCATTTTCTTTTTATTCTGATACGCAAAAGTAAAACAACAACAACTACAACAACAACAAACAGTGTTATTAAATTAACTTTTTGAAGCAAATCATTATGGGCGTATTGCGTTCGACTAATTTGCCCGTTGGGTTATGGCTAAAGATGCTCGCGTTTGCCGTGTTAAAAATACTCTGGGTAAAATTCTCACGTGCGTAGGCCCCTTAACCCGTTCACCTCTCGTGTAATTTCTATCTCTTAGGCAGACTGTAGACACCAGACAATGTGCAAAGGTGATGTCCTGACTGTAGATGGTGCGAGGATTGTGATCATCGTGTCACCCCTTGCACTCGATTCCCAGGCGCCAGCACGTTCGCCCTCCCGTTCGCAACGCCCACGTGCCTGGCAGCGCCCGCGGCCACGCGTCCGCTCGCCCGCCCACCCAAGCACTATCACCCACTCACACACTCACCCACACACACACACTCGCCTACTCGTCCGCTCGCCCCCTCTCCCACTCGTTTATTTGTGCACCCGCACCCCCACACCTTTCTCTCGTCCACCCTCCACTCGCCCACTCCATCCTCTCACCCCCTTGCCCGCTCGAGCCCGCACGCCCATCCACCGACCTACTCGACCGCCCAACCGCCATTCGTCCTCTCTCACAATCGCCCGCTCGCCCAGCTCGCCCGCCTGCCCACTCGCTCACCCACCCACTCGCTCGTCTGCCGGCCCGCCCGCCCGCTCATTGCCCTCGAATCTCCACCGGTGGGCGCGCGCCTCGCGGGCAATTTGTCTTCGTCAGCCGTGCATTCATACATCATGCGCCGTCGAGGCGCGGCCTGCAGTTCGGTTCGCGGGGCCGGTGCACCGCCCGCCCCTGCCCGGCCGGCGACTCCTTGGATCAGGGATCGATTTACCCATTCACACCGGGCCGGATACGGAGGGACAAAGGGGAATCGACGGATCATCGTGAGATTCAACGTTTATGCTACTTAAAATTTAATGGTACTCTTCTTCCTTGGACAATAAATAATGTTCCTGGTAAATATTTAGGTTTCATTGGACAAGAATCAAACGTGAAAATCCAGTATTAACGCAAGGGCAAAGTGGTATTACAGTAAGGTACAACTTTCATAAGTCATTAAAATATGCCGCCTACTTAAAAGTATTTTAGGAATACATGATTCGACTCCCTGTCGTATAAAGTTGTAAAATTAGATGCGACGTATGGGAGAGAAGTGTAATCTGCTGAGATAGGTCACAGGTAGCATTGATGTGCCTCTGCAGTATCGCGGACCCGGGGTATTTTCTACACAAATTAAATTAACCACTGTCTTGAGAATTCTAGCGGCGCGCTGCTCTGAACGACAGTTTTACCTGATTACTCCAATCAATACACGGCGAATGCTGGAGAAGTACTTCCACAAACGTGCCATCTTTACTTCCTCATCCTTGACCCCTCCTCCCTGTTACACACAAGCACGCGTTTACACTTACATTCACGTACACTTACTCATGTGCCATGATATTAGGAGCTTAGAGCTTGTCCACGTGGGGAGAAGCTACAGGGGGAGATACCTTTAAAAGGAATTCTAGCAAGCCAACGGGTAGGTCTGCCCCGAATCTCACGTTCCAGAGTAAAAGGAACGCGCTTCCCCATGTATAAAATGCACTACTTCTACATTTGAAGCGCCAGGAAACACTAAATAATTTATCAATCAATATAATCTGCGCACGTATTTCTTTAGAGTTCTCTTCCAGAATCCCTCAGGTTTACTTTTTTTTATTTTCCCGTATACGTACGTATATACGGAGAAATATACGTAATATAGGGAAATTTATGTAATGCTGCGGAAAATCGATTTCCAGATTTCAATAGAAAAACACGTTTTGGGGCCCCTGGATAATGAAAAAGTATTTTTTTAAACGTCCGTCCGCCCGTCCGCCCGTCCGCCCGTCGCCCCCGCCCGCCCGCCCCTCCGACAGTCCGTCACCTGTTCACCGGCTGCAACATTACAATTAAAAAAATACAAAAATATTTTCTCAAAAACTGCTCTAATTTGTTTCTTTAAACGTTTGATAGAGATAGTGCTATATGTACTGTATAAGGTGACAAACACCATATTGTTGTATGTTTTGATTTTTCAAAAATTACAAAAAGTTAATTTATTTCACGTGCCTCTCATGGTGTTAATAATAATATTTATATTAACGGCATTTTGTTCACATTATTGTATTTATGAGTACATAGGCTTTAAATAATGTCATATAAAGTTTCTCGAAAACTCTACTGTTTTCCGTTGTAACTAGCTTAAGATCCCGAATTTTCACACTGAAAGAATTGTAGTGGAATGTACTGAACATGTTTAGTAAGCGATAATGTACTAAATACATATATTCCTGTTGAAAGATTCACGAAACTTGATTTAGTTACGTTTAGTAAATCAGGCAATTCAAAATCGTAAGTGAATGAATAAAGAGAATTGTCAGAGGTACTATTCTTGTTTCGTAAATAAAATATTCGGTGAGATCTAAGTTTCATGTCGTCACACTACTAAACACTGTTTAGTAAGCGCGTGTTCTCAGCCATATAACCAATTCAAAAGGTTATAGAGCCCATAGAAAGTGTGAGAACTCAACGCTCTATATAAATGGCGTGGTTAGTATTTTATTGATTTTAAATAATTAGTATGTTATATTCTAAACTAATGGAAGAAATACCGTCGGTAGCCAAAGGTTGGCAGCCTGCCATCATTACTGTTCTGATAAGCTAGGGTCACTCAGGTAATCGAGGTAAAGGTAGTGCGAGTCCACAGGGCCGTAGGATGAGTAACCGCTCGGAGCCCCAGTTGCTACCTGCCTGAAGGAATAGAAAGCAAGTATTACCTTTCACGTTTCGTTTAGTTATTTTCACTGCATTGTGTTTTGTAGATATTACTCAATGTACTATTCAACGCAACGATTCGTTTAGTTATCTCCAGAGGATGCCATTCCTCACGGCTACGACCTGTTTAGTTAACATTACTATATGTGCATTAGTGTATTTAACTAAGCAGCGGTTTCGTCAACGTGACTAAGCACTGTGTTCTTCCAAAATGTACTGTAAGGTTTACTTGAATCTACTCCATCTGTATGAACTTCTCATTTCTCTCCGTGCAGGAACGCTCAAACGCCATTTTCTCAAAGACTGTTCCAAATTTTTTCTTCAAACATTTCGAACGGATTTCCACTCTTTAATATGACGTAAAGTTCACTTCGGGGTATTTTTTTGTTTTTTCAAAAATTACAGAAATGTAAATCACGCCGTTGATATGCACATTTTTAGCAGTTTGTAAACACTATTGTATTTGTGAGTTAAAGTACTTAAAATGACTTCGAATGATGTTTTTCGAAAACTCAAAAATATTGTTTGAAAATAGTTTCAAATTTGGATTCAACAGTAGCGCTTAAACGCCCGTTATTTAAAAAAAAGCTCCAAATGTTTCAAAGAAAATTGCCATTTAGGACGAGGTTTTACTGTTCTTTCATAATCTTGAAATAATATTTCCGCTTTGCGATCAGGAAACCGAAAAATTAAGAATATTTAAAAAAAATGTATTTTGGGGGGCGATAGATGGAAGCAGGCAAGAGTATGTGGCAAGTTTGAATAGCTAGCCCAGGCGAAAGGAAATAGAAAATTAATGCGGGAAAGTCTGTACCCTCCTGTAGCACCACTAGTTTTCTATTGTTTCTGATCGCTCTCATGAAAAGATGGAATGAATGTTATATACTGCATCATTTTTACTTTCTCCTTACGGAGTAAAGATGCAAAGCTGCGCGAAAAAACGGCGAATTTTCGACAGAAAGTAACTCTTATTACAGGGCTCTGGAAACGAACGAAAAGAATCCTCTATCGCGCGGTGTATCCAGAAGACATCTTTTGTGGGTACCTGATACCAAAAAATCGAATGATGGCGAAAAGTCTGTCAGTAAACAACGGTAGCGGCAAAAGTGTTCGGTCGATTTTCTCAAAATTGATATTCCTCAATCGATTTGAGTACTTTTCGCGTAATTGTGCATGAAATTATGGGCGAGAAAGTACGTGCTGTTTTAGCATCACTTGTTTACTATTGTGACTGATCACTCTCCTGAGCGGATGGAATGAGTTGTTTGGCATCAGTTTTCATCCTTGAGTCTGATGTTATCGCATTGGTGTTTGCAACCCAGGACGGCCTCTAGTTTGACTCTGCGCACTAAGGAAAGATTTGGAGAAGGAATGAGAAGGAAGGTGGTCAGTGTCTCTTGATTAAAGTACTATTCAGATATCTCGCCAAAAAGTTGGGTAGATGGTACCAAGGAAACGACTGAAGTAAAAAGGAAGAAATGCAGTTTGTTTCATGTTGCAGATTTGCAACAAAATTTACCGAAATAACGCTTCTGATCTAAAGTATAATATAAAAACCTTCAGGATAGTATTGATACATTTGTTCACTATTAGATCGCCTAGTAATAGCCCTTCCCACTATGACATTGTCACTGGTACTTTGAAACGAGCATAATCAGATTCATTGTCTGAAATGGAAATTTTTAGATCTACCTTGGTAAAAGACTACGGCTGTTCTTTAAATATGGCAGAACAGAAGAGAACAATATTTTCTCATTATATCACGAGTGAGAATGTAATATTTTAAGTGACTTTTGTAATGTAATTTTGAATATAATGACCGGAGAAGGCTTGGCTCAGGGTATCAACTGATGTCACTGCAGACCCTCTGACCGGGAGGTCCTGGGAATCAAATCTTGACGATGGCAGGATTTTCCACACTAACTTGTCAGCTGCGTCGAATTAAGCCGCTGTATGGAGAAGAATCCTAGCGGCCGGCTGCTCTGATCGGTAGTTTTCCATGGTTTCTTATGTCAACACCAAGAGAATGCCAGAGAAGTACCCTAACAAACAGCTCACGGATCGCACGCGATCTTTCCTTCCTCTTCCTTGTCCAACACTCGCTCCTTAATCACACACACTACTCCTTAATTACACAAGTCGGGAGATCAGTCGGCAGCTTAGGACTTGTCCCCCATGGTGTGCTGGTGAGGGATAAATGTTTGGGGAAACTTTTTGCAAGCCGACGCTGGTTGGCACCTGATCTCGCCATCCAGCGGGGGAAGATCACCGCCACCTATCGCGATTCAAACATGTTACACTTACGGGACTAATGACCTTAGCAGTTGGCGCGCCGGAAATCACTAATCAGTCAATCAATCGATCGAATGCAATGAACGCATTTTAATTATTCATTTTGTAAAGGAGGGAAACGAAATCATATTGGTATATTTTACGGCAGTAATTCATATGAAAGTACAGCAACCAGGAAACCAGAACGGAAAATCGAAAATCTCTCATCCTTCATCCGCAGAGAAAACAACCGTTTGGAATGTTTGTTTACGAATCGAAATAATCTAGGTGACTCACACTCATCACATTGCAAACAGAAGCGGTTGGAAGGATTCATGCAAGAGATATTCGCATTAGAGATGGGGAATAAAGTCGGAATGGATAGGAAAAAATAATAAGAAACAAATCAACTTAAAAATAGCAAAAGGACACATCAGTATTGCTCTTATTACTTGAGACAGTTTATTTACTAGCATCTTCTAAGGTCAGAAATCATAAGAAAAAGTTACATTCTTCTTATTTGGCGAATAATTCCTTAGGAAACGCTAAATACTTACGCCTGGATTACGTGCAACAGACTTTGTTCAGGATTTCCCAAAAAGGATTTCCGACGAAATTTCGAGATTATTTCCGAATATTTATTCAATGTATACACGACAGAAAATTAAAGGGCAAAACATTTTGTAATTACATGAAAGATACTAGCCTCCTTAATTTTGTGAGTAGGCACAACCTATTCAACCAAAATGTTACATCATGCAGGTGAAGAGGGTATTATGATTCTAAATCCCTACTTTTAGCTACGAACTTTGCAATTGGTTATGACGTGAATTATGAGCTGTTCTAAACTAGGCAAACTGATTTGAACTGCGCGTAGTAAGTTTACTTCCTCTCACGCAGTATTTTAATCCAAAATGAAAGCAAAATGTATAATGGAAGTTAATTACTCGAAGCTAAACTACACGAAATGTTCTCAGAAAAAAAACATATTTTAATGCTAGGAAATTTTGGTGTAATTAAGGAAATTCAAGTTCGTAGGTAGCTTTATTCTACCTGGGTATAGAGAGTGACAAAGAATTAACGTGTTGAGCAAAGGAAATAAACTATCTAAAAGGGGAGTAAGTCGTGTCTCCTATTAACTGACTGTGACGATTAGTTTAACGGTCGTTTGTTTCCGGTCGAGGCGCTAGGCTTTCTTTAATGTGAGAAATCCACCGTGGCAATTGCATTTACGAGTGCGTATAATTTTATGATTAGTGATCCCGGGCGCGTCAACGGCTAAGGCTATTAGTCCCGTAAGTATAGTGCATGTTTTCTCTTTGGGATGTGGGGGTGATCTTCCCCCGATGGATGGTGATATGCAGCGCTGACCTACCTGTCGGCTACCGGCGTTTTCCACGACCATGAGGTATGATTGCGTGTGAAATAACCGTACTTCATTCGTGGCAGAATTAAATTCTCCGAAAGTTCTTACTCCAATCGAATTTCGCATTTGCTCATGCGGAGAAACCAAGTTATGAGGAAATGTTATTGAGACCATTGTAACAGTCTAATTACATGTAAAAGCCAAACAATAGCCATTGTTTTGCCTGGGCTCATATAATGCTTTCCAAGTATTCAGCAGATAAAAGTTAACTTTGGAGATGTTCAAATACGTTTTATCCAAATTTCGATTATAAAATGATCTAACTTTCGATATACTGCTTTTATGCAAAAAATGTAAAATATTCAGAAAGAAAAAGCATCAATCGAACTCATTCCATTTTGTTCAAAGGCTGCGATAGTAGGAGTTGGAGGCAATAACAATGGGTAGACTCCATTGCAGTTTGCCTCCTGCATCGCTGACTGGGGGGTTCCAGGGTTCGAGTCTCGACGGTAACGAAATTTCGATACTGGCTGGATATCTAGATCGAATTCAGTCTGGAATAGAGTTCTAACGGTCGGTTACTATAAACGGTAGTTTTCCATGATTTCTCCGATTAACTGTGAGGTAAAGGTAGCAGTAAAGGCGAAGGCCAGACAGTGTCCAACGGGTCACGGACCTCGCGCTATCTTTCCTTCCTCATCGTTGGAGTGAAAACCAGTTCAGTTCCGGGACCCAGTTTTCGTTATTCTAAAACATGTGTCCCACCGCTCGCCAGATGACGGTCCAGTTGGGTCTCGTTCTACCTGTCCCCAAGTCTTCCAACATCCCTAATTAGGCGTTCAGCAAAACAGATATTTTGTGGCTTGCAACTTGCTTCGAGCATAAAGTTCCTTGCGATGTATAAACTGTCCTAAGAAGTTCAGAAGTACATCGTTTGATTGCTAATAAGAAGATTTCCGTCCAGGAACAACTTCGTATTCAGAAATTTAAGAACGGTAACTGTCTGGCTTGCTTCCGCAGCAAGTTCTCATTCGTTCGAAGACTTGGCTGGATGCTTCGATTGCAGTAATTAATTCGAGATTGAGAAAGTTTTCAAGGGTTTTCATGAAAGTTATGCATCTTGAATTCATGCTGCTCAACAGCTGATTTAATCCTCAATGTTTACAATCTTGATGTACATAAAATTGAATTTCGGTTTCCTATCAAAGTCAATTGATCACTTTGAACCTACAAGTGTCTTGAATCTACACTAAATATTATTAAGGAAAATTATGCAAAGCACACGGTGAAATAAGAAAGGGGAGTTGAAATTGCAAAGTACTTGGAAGTCATCCCGAGTTTTCAACCGTTTGTAAAATTAGGGAGATTCCACAACGAATACAAATTGCATGAAATTGCAGCGAATCGGACCGTTCGCTTGATGATATAGTACGTTTATTTAAAACTGCACCTGTTACATTGTGTGACATAGAAAGGACATTCTCCAAGTACAAGATTTTTCTCTCAGCTAATCGCAGGCCCCTTATATTTGATCATTTAAAAATGCATATTATCATTCACATTAATGATAGAAAGGATGAGTAAGTCAATGTAAGCCTTTTTGGGTGTTAAATATTGTGTAACGTATTAGCCAGCGTGCCTCATGGCATCTATTTGGGGACGCTTGGGAGCGGATTA
>BOPP01000038.1:4321923-4335199 GCA_017312745.1 Gryllus bimaculatus
CACAAGTGTTGTTTCAAGTTAGGTATGCCAAAGCACTTACTAATTAACTACACAATTAGATTAAGATAAAATTGAGTTAGGTTTAGTTATTAAGTAAGTCCTTCCCTCCGTCTTAGCTGCTTAAGCCGTAGGGCAGCAGCATACTGTAAGCCAAGTTAAGAAAATAAATTCCCGCCTTCTTGTACTGTGGAGGGAAAACAGGGTGGCAAGGAAACATCCCATCCGTGTTTTTAAAAATTTGATATTTTCTACCAGAAACTTCGATATATTAACAATAATGTTTCGTTTCCGATGTTTTGTTTTCAGAAGCATCCGTGTTTTAAAAAAAATGTTTAAGTTACCTTTTGCGATGTTTTTGTACGAGGTAATATTGTTAAACTGCCTGTTGTACCTTGTCTCCATACAATATGGATTAGAAAATTAAGATAACAGAGTGCTTTAAGGTGGAATATACTTTAAAATAATATTTACGAATTGTGTATGTTAGATATAGGACTTACAGATTATTTTTTTCGATGATTTGTGAATGAAAGTGAATAAATGGAATAATAGCAAAGCACGATGTTCTTATTTTTTACATTCGATAAACGTTATTGTTAACATATTACTTACATGTGACTAACAATATAATATACGAGTATTTCATTTTAGTACTCTAATTAAAAATAGAAACAGTATGGGAAAATATCATCAGTTTTATGATAAAATGTTTATCACAAAACAATCGATATTTTAAACGTCAATGTTTTTGCCGCTGTTTTCATCGACTTCGAAAACCATTTGGTGATGTAACAAAATATATACGTATGTATCAGTGTTTTAGTACACCTTGCCATCTTTAGGCGGTTGGATAGGCGACGATTGTGGAAAATGATTAAGAAAGGGTACACACAAGGAATGACGAATAATGATGGGGAGAGAGGCGAACAAAAAGGTTTAGGGAAGAGGTCCAGTAATAGTGATAAGGACATGCGGGAAGATTGCGACATGGGAGGTAACGGCTTGGAAGGAGATGATGGAGATAATGGGGCAGAGGGTGAGCAAATAAGGGGTAGAAACATAGAACGCGGAGTGGTTCCAAAAGATAAGGCCGATCGGTGAGATCTCTATGGAGGCAAACTGCGTATATATATGCAGTCTATGGAAGCACGTGAGATAGTTGAGCAAAATAAGAGGGGGATGTGAAAAGAAGTGGAAATATGTAGAATAGAGAAAATGGAATGGTTATATGAAAAGGGGGTTTCCGGCGAGTTGAACAAACAAAAAGGTAACTGAGGTGCAAGGAGAAGTAGATAAAAGACAGGCGGACGGCGAGCGGGTTGGTTAGAAATGTCGAGTGAGCGGAGAGAGAGGGTGCGGCGGAGAATGAGGAAGAAGGGGCGGTCTGCAGCGAGTGAGAGAGCAACAGAGAGAGTGGGAGAGAGACTGAGAAGGGGTGACAAACACAATAAGGACAAGCGAGATGGTGTCGGAGGGGGGCGGAGGCAATTCAGGGAGGGTTGCGGCAGGGGTGGCGATCAGCGCCGTGTCGGAGTTGGCGTTTGGAGGCGATGGAGGCGGCGACGGTCGACATGTTGACTGCAGCGCAGCGTGGCGTCGTTCTCCGAAACACTGCGACTGGCAAGCGTGCCTGGCGGCGATTTCGTGAACTTCTTGTCTGGGTGCTGAGTTGGCGGGAACATCTGCGAAAATACATAGGCGAGAGTTTAACTATTAATGTGTTTCTACCACGAAAAAAAATTGACGATTCACAATATTGTACCGATATCTTTCGTAATTATAGTTACACGTTTCGAACTCTTTTATACAAATGCAATGAAGAAATACGCTCAAAAGCAGTTGTTTGCAGTTGTCTTATTACGTTTAATCTAGAAAATTTATTAATCACAAGTGAAAAAATTATTTGATGTATAGCATGAACTTACATAACTATTTTAATTAAAAATTCGTCTTTTGAAATTTTAGATTTAACGGGAAAATCAATACTCTGCCATCTTTATAAATGGATTTCACTCAATTCTAACAAGAAATTTAAATAAATTTTAAAAAATTGGAGCGATTTTCAAGAAAATTTTGGAAATGTTCCAGGGACATCATTATAAAGTACTCCCAAATTTTAAAGAAAGTTTTTCAAAATCTCTGAGTTTTTATTCGGCCCCAATCGACTGGAGTATATTTATTTTGTAGAATACCCTACAATTTGTTTAGGCGCTACTGTTTTTCATAGACGGACAGACAAACGAACGGACTTTTTGAAAAAAGAAACATTTTTTGGTATCAAGGACCTACAATTCCTGAAATATGACTTCATAACGTGTTAATTTACTACATGTTAAAGCACGATTAATCTACTTTTGCTGTATCAGGGTCCCACAAAATGAATTTTTCTGTCGAAAAATTGCAGTTTTTTTGCCGCAGCATTACATAACTTTCCTTATGCTATGTGCATTGGAGAAATTACCTAGTGGTGCTACAAATGGCACATACTTTCACGCATTAGTTTCCTATTTTCTTTGGTCGCAGTTAGCTATTAGAACTTGCCACATATGCTTGCCTGCTGCCATCTTTCGCCGCTCAAAGTACATATTTTTAATTTTTCGGTTTCTTAATCGTGGAGCTGAAATATTATTTCAAGATTATTAAAGAACAGTAAAACCTCGTTCTAAATGGCAATTTTCTGTGAAAAATGTGGACGCGTTTTAAAAAGACGGGCGTTTAAGCACTACTGTAAATTTAAATTTGAAGTCCTTTTCCACAGAAAATTTTTGAGTTTTCAAAAAACTTCATTGGAAGGCATTTTAAGTACTTTAACTCCCAAAGACAATAGTGTTTACGAAGTCCTGAAAATGTGCATATAAACGGCGTGAGAAATCTTTAAAAAAATTTACATTTGTGTAATTTTTGAAAAAATACCCACAGAAATGAACTTAACGTCATATTAAAGAGTGGAATTAGCAATATTGGTTCGAAATGTTTGAAGAAAAAAGTTGTAGCCGATTTTGAGAATGTGACGTTTGAGCGTTTCTGAAAATGCGGAAATTTGGACTAGTTTTCCCAGAAAATGGTAGATATTATCTAGGCTATCTGGGACGAGCTGCGTCACCAATATGGTGGCTAACGTTTCTGTCAGCGTATTGTGGCTTTCCTCAGAGCGTACTGCTCAGCCAAGATAACATAAACTCTGGCCGCGGAAGCCTTCGTAACCAGAAAATGATACAAGTAGTTTGTAGTTTTCGAGAAACTTTATTTGACGTTATTTAAAGTACATGTATGAAGTAAATACAATAATGTGAACAAATTTCCGGTAATATAAATGTTAACGACATGAGAGGCAAGTCAAAAATATTACATTTTTATAAATTTTGAATTTACAAAAGAATAAAGCAGTATGTTGTTTATGTCTCCTTATAGAGTACATTTAGCACTGTCCCTAACAAGAGTTTAAAGAAAATATTTGGAGCCGTTTTGAAAAAATTGCACATATTGTACGCAATATTGCGAGAAAACCACTTAAATTTTCAAAACAAAAATGTTCATGACCTTAATTAAAGAACTCACTATAAAGAATAAATTTTATTTGAAGGAAAAATCTCGAACTTCAATTTTGTAGTGGTAGGAAGACGCCGAAAAAATCATACTTTTGAAATTTTCAAAAATTCAGAGTTAACAGTGAAAATGGGACCTATGCCACCTTTATAAGTCTGTGTTACTCTATTCTTTCAAGAAATTTAAATAAAAAAAATTGAGGCTTCATGTAAAGTAATTTTAAAGATTTTTTTTAAAGCCTTAAAGATTTGACTCGAGCTTAATCATCATGGGGTTCTTCATTTTGGAACAAATACTACACATGGTTTAGGCGCTAGTTGTGTTCACGGACACCAGACGGACCGACGGACGGACAACTTTTTCGATATCAGGGGATCACAAAAGGTGTATTTCCGTCGAAATCTCGAAATCGATTTTCTGCAGCATTACATAACTTTCCCTATACTACGTATATACGTACGTATACGGGGAAGTAAAAAGAATACCCATGTTGGCCTGTGTAATTTATTTCCATTTAAATTAATAAGTTGCGTTGTCATTTCTCCACATTCTCTGATATCACAGGTTTAAAAAAGAAACTTGAAATCATCAGAAATATTATCATATTTTTCTAAACCAGTTTTTAACGCAGATTACGGTTTTGTATTCAGATTTCCACCGTCACACACCATTTTTCTACCCACTGAAAACTTCATGCATATTGTACATCTGAAGTTGTCGTTGAAGCGATCATATCATCTTTTAAAATGTTTCGGATTTGAGGTCCCACGAAGAGTCCTTCCTTGATTTTTGGTGCGCTGGTTTTTGTCATTTTTTCAGAGGTACTGCATTGCTTCAGATTTTGCCTTACCCATCGACATGAATACAAGCTTTGTATGAAGAGGAGGAACAAATTTGTTGCGAACCAAGCCGCTGGCTTTTTGTTGTGAGGGAACCACACACGAAGCAAAATATGTTTGGGTTATTTTTACACTTCCAAGGCATTTCCATGGTAAGATTATTAGCATATCGATATAGAGCAAAGAGACACTCGCTCTTCCGCACGCAGCAAGAACACTGATCTACATTAATATTGTATATCCAGGCGAGATTCGAGAAAGCTCTATTGACAACATGTGACTCCCCAGCGAATAGAGACAACTATATAAGGTATCTTATGTATTTTGAAGTACGTTAGTCCTCAACAAAAGCTCATTTTATCCCCAGCAATTACCATAGGAACGACTTTCCTATTAGAATGGCTTTGCACAGTAGGAATTCGCATAGTCACCATATGAAAACCGTCCTATATTCCAAACTACTTGTTAGAGACAATCTAAGCACACATTTCGAATCAGGGAGTGACAATAAATTTCACCTAAGAAGATATTTGGAACCTGAGCATTTACTACTAATTTTAATGCAAATAATTTAAAATATAACATAACATTATTACATATAATTTTATTTCTGATGATTTTTCATTGTTGACCCGTGTATTCAATGACATTCTGTTGTGAGGCTGATTTGAAACTACAGTGAGGCCTTTTTATTAGATATGAGGACGAAAATGTGTACGAGAATTAATATTTTCGATGAAACTCCCGATTTTTCGAAAGTTGCAAATGTGCTAAACTTTTTTCGTCGTCTTTCTTCAACTATAATAGCCTATTGTAGATTCATGTTTTCTTAATAATATCTGTTCTTGAAATAAGGTCATGTACAATTTGTTTTGAAAATGTGAGTAGTTTTCGCGTAATTTAGCGTGAAATTTAAGCAATTTTTAAACAATTGTTTTCTCAAATTATTTTTTTTATTTTTCTTATTTTCGTGAATGTAACAAGGAACGGTTAATGGAATTTATTTAACTCTGAATTTTCGAAAATTGTAAAAACTATAAATAATTCGAGAAAGTATGAGCTTTTGTAGTTCCGCTAGTTATATTAATACTTTACGATCATGTTTTGTAATAGATCTGAAGTCAGTTCTCTCCAATTATTTAGATGGCAAGCTAAGTTATGAAAAATATAAAGATATTAGACAGCAAATTGATGGAATATTAAACAGAAATGAAACTACACAAGACCGTAATAAATTAGACAAGTCCAGAATCGCGAATTAGATTTTACAATTCCATGGCAGTTTCTCCGTTACTCTAGGAATGTGAAAGTTGGGTACTAACACAAGACAAGAGTACAAAGTAGTGAACTGAATTGTTTTAGGAAGAACAAAAGGATACGCAAGAGAAGACAGAGTAAGAAATAATAAAATAAGTGAAATAATTATGTGAATAGTGAAATATGGAAAAGTGAATTATTTGAAACAATTATGTGAGTCATTATCAACAATTTATCCATCCAATTTATCCATTTAGCCATCGTTTATTATAAGAGCAGCTTTCGATGGCTTAGCCATCATCGTCAGTTTTCTAGAACAAGAAAAACATATTAAAACGTGAGTCAAAAAACATTAGAATAAATATATTACTAATAATTTAAAATTTTAGAAAATAAATTAACATTTTAAGAACTGAAAGAAAGAAAGAAAGAAAGAAAGAAAGAAAGAAGAGATGATAAATCATTTAATATTACAAGAAAGTGAATGAAATTGAATTTTAACACGTGACATTTCTGAAACAGAAAACATGAAATGTAAGTTGAGCTGTTTGTTACCTGTTGCATGGAAGCCACAAAACGACTACGCGGGCTCGGGCTAGCCAAGGGGCTTAAGTACTGTGGGGTGGAGGGTAATGGCCTGCGCGAGGTGCGCCGTCTACTGTGCCGCCCTGGAAGAGTGTGGTGTGGGAGTGGTGTCTAATAATAAGTTTAGTGGAGGAAAGGGGCTATGCTTTATGTTTTTATTTAACTGAATATGGAGGTTTTCCAAAGTTAATGTGGTGTGATATTGATTTTCTATTTCCAGTATACGAATACCTGTGTGTGGATTGAATGTATGGCCTGTCTGGAGTAAATGATGGGCAAAGTGAGATTTACAGGAGTTGTGTTTCCAAGCGTGTATATGTCCTTTAATTTTGATGTTAAAAGTTCTGTCTGTTTGACCAACATATTTGGCTTCGCAGTCATGGCAATGTAATCAATAGACACAGCTTTTTTCTAAAAGATCTGTGTGTTGTTTGGGGGATAACATTTGATACCTGCTTTGTATATATTGTCCGTGACTTTTTCTGAAAGGGTTCGAAAATAAAGTAAGCAAGTGTACTTGTATGGTGTTCGTGTTATTGTAGAGAGTGAAGTGTTCATTTTTTGTTTCATATCGTTTATTTTGCGGCGTAATATGAGTTCATGAGTTCTGTGCTGTAACCAGTTGCCACAGCAATGTGTTGTTTAGTGTTCAGTTCTTCCAGAAAATGAGATTTTTTCAGGTTAAGACATAGTAATTTGTGTATCATGTAGTGGAAGGCAGAATGTTTATGTTGAATAGGATGCTGTGAAGAGTTGTGGATGACAGCGTATGTATTGAAAGTATGTTTGCTTCCAGATATGCTGATATTCAGGTCTAAGAAATTGATTGGTCTTATTTCTGTAGTTATGTGGTGAAGTGCATCACTGCATGACCCCTTTGGCAGTAATCCGTAAAAAAATACATTCCGTCAGAAACACAGCTACATTCATGTTACGTTTACCACGGCCACCTTCCTATGTGTACTCTGGTTGTACCACACTGCTGCTGCCCTCTGGCGGAATATATTAGGAACAGGCGAAAAATAATGATCGTGGTGCATCTTCCAGCATATTATTTAAATGATTTATTTTCCGCATTTTTGTTGTACTAGTCTTCACCGAACTTTTCAACGACACTGCGTCAAATCCGGAAAAAGAGCCTGCAAATTTTTCGTATCAGTTCATACACTCTTTTTTGGGAAAACGATGTCGATTACATGTCGTTGAATTCAATTTTATTAGTACAGATTATATAATTATTCATTACCATTTATTGCAAGAAAAAAATCATATTTTAAGAAAAGAATTAAAGGAACGTAATAAAAGAAATGTAAATGATTAAGGAGGCCGGAAAATATATTTTGGAAATGAGAATTTGTAGTGTAATTAAATCCTGGTGCAAACTTTTTGGAGAAAGAGAAACAGGTTACTTGTTAAACATATATGTAGTTTGTTGAATTATTAAAAACTTAATAGAACCTAAATGAAGTTCCAGATGAACTTAATAATAATAATAATAATAATAATAATAATAATAATAATAATAATATGCCTTTACTGATATGGTGACTCTCGGGCTATCAGGCCCGCTCTTCCACCAACCACATGTCACAATATACAGATTAGTCGAAAAAAGTAATGTAATCTACATTATGTAAATATATATTCTACTAGTGGTACGTAGTTACAGGAAAGCAAACATTATTTAAAGAGACATAACTAGATAACATCAGAGGTTAAATGGAATCAATGTTACAAAAATTTGTTTGAAATAATTTTAAAGTTCACAGACAGAGATTGATGATTGCGAGCTACGCGGCTGCCTGGTATTCACTCCGAGTGGCTGTGATCTATTAATACAGAAAGACACCACCTCTCCCACCGCTCGGTCGTCGAAGAAAACCCACTAGTCGGGGAAAACCCACCAGGCAGGCTGCGTCCTAATACAATGGAAACTAAGCTAACATGAAGTAACGGGTTTTTGGAATGGTATCGTCAGCTGCGGTCCATGCTGCAAAGGGTAGTTTTCTTGTTTAAATCCACCTCTGCTTCTACGGTTGAAAATACAGTTCCGACAGTATCAAACAAATGGCAAGAAAGTAATTTTTTTACAAAAGAATATTAATGCTGTTTCTAAAACATATTAATCAGTTCTTAACACTCCTAAGGAATATATTTTATTTGACCGGTATTCTACTGTGATTAAGTTGCAAAATGATGTATTCTACTTTGTAAGAAAATCATTCATGTGCTTCATAAAATATGTTAATGAGGAGCAGTTTTTAATATTGGATGGCAATTTATTCCATTCCTGAGCTACAGTAATTACGAATGATTTATTGTAAAGGTTGGTGTTGCTTTTTGGAATACAGAGTAACTGCGATTTCTGAAATCTAGAGGATTTAAGATGTACGAAATAATTTGTTAAATACGACGGGGAATCCATTTTTAGCATCTTAAATAAAAGATAAAGTCTGTGATGCAAACGCCTATTCTTTTAATGTTAATATTTTGTGCTCTTTATAAACACCGGAGATGTGATCGTATTTTTTGTATTATAAATGAAACGAATACAGGCATTTCAAGCTCTCTGTAGAGTTTTAGTGAGTGAATCTTCCAAATTGTTGTACACAATGTCACTGTAGTGGAAATGCAAACACGGCAGGGTTTTATTAACATTTCTTTCGTATTAATAGGGAGACATTTATCGATATATCTAAGGAATTGCAAAGAAGCATACACTTTGCGACAGACATTTCGGAAGTTTTTCACATGTGTATGACGAGGTACTACAGCATTGTCTATAAGTAAATGAGGAACATATGAATCTTCAAGTTTCTTATGCATTTGAGAGAGATTATTATGATGGTTTGTGATTTTGTAGAATTTAAATTGAATCCATTTCTCGTTGACCATTTAACTGCAGATGAGTGTTTATTATTTAATTTATTTATTAGCTTTTCTACCTGTGATGGTTTTCGGAGATATAAATTTGCAGGTCATCCGCGTACGTATGATGACTACATTCTGTAAGATCGCTTGATTGGTCATTCACGTAAATTAAGAAGAACAGTGGCCCTAACACGAATCCCTGAGGTACTTCTCGGTGGAGAGGTTTTGGATTGGAGTGCAGATCGTCAACTACTACAATTTGTTGCCTAATGTCGAAATAGCTTGCAATCCAAGAGATAATGGAATGAGAAAAACTTACATTTTTGCATTTCGCTATTAGGATGTTGTAATCTACAGAGTCGAAAGCTTTACTAAAATCTAAAAGAGTTAATACAGTTACGAGGCCATCATCTAGCGCTTTTCTTATGACTTCATTTCTTTTCAATAAAGGTGTTTGTATGCTTTTACCTTCTCTAAAGCTGGATTGACGGTCATTGAGCAGATCTGAGTCAGTTACGTGTTTTAAAATCTGTTTTCGAACAATTTTCTCTAGAACTTTAGACACTGCCGGCAATATACTAATTGTACGATAATTGTAAGACGCCGAGGTCAGTTCAGATTTTGGCAGGAGTCGAACATGTGCAAGCTTCCACGCTTGAGGAAAGGTTCTTGTTGTTAATGAGAAATTATTAGATGCGTGAGTTCCGGAAGAACAAATGGTAAAACAAATTTCAATTGTTTGGCAGTGATACCATCGGAGCCATTTGCATTTGATTTTACTGAAAGAACAATCTTACTAACTTCGTGATGATCAACGTTATGGAAATAAAATTTATCCCTGATAGCAGGTGAATTGCTTGCAAGTCTCTGTAATGTATTACGTTTGGCACAAGGTGGTAGTTGTTTTGAAACATTTACAAAGTTGTCATTAATGTTATTCAAGGGCATATCAACAGAAATTTCAGAACAATTTGCTTTCGTGGTCCCGAGGTCTCTCAGTTTGTTGCAAACTTCTTTTGTGTTTGTATTTACTTTAAAGACATCATGATAATATCGAATTTCCGCGTTTCTAATTTATTGTTTTACGGAATTTCGTAACTTTTTGTATTCTTTCATTTTCAGTTTTTTTATTAGACTTGAAACGACGGTAAGCTGAGTCGCGTTCCAGCATGAATTGCTTTAATTTACTTGTAAGCCACGGGGAGGCGGGACGTGTCACTCGTCGCGTTTTCCATGGTGCACGTTTATCGAAAAGGTCTGATATAATTTCGTTGACTTCTACTTTACTATTAAGAGATGTTTGATTATAAACGTCATACCAAAGTGCTTTGGCACTGTCGTCGAACATAGCTTTAGAATTAATGTTTTCCTAGTCACGATAGCGGATCATTTTTTGCTTATATTTAGGTCATTTTAAAGCAAATCATGCTTTGATACTGCCAAAACAGATATCTGACCGTACATTATTACTTTCGAAGTGTTTGACACAATCGTGTGATCTATCCATGTTTCAGCTCCTAACGATAAGTGAGTAGGGCCAAATTGTAATATCTAATAAATTGTGTGAATTAAGAGTATCAATAAACTTTTCGGTCGAGTTTGCGAACGGTACCTTCAGATTGCAATTGAAATCTCCCATGATCAAGATATCCTGATATTTACATGAAAACTGCGAAAGGACAATCTCTAACTCGGATAAAACGTCCGTTTTAGGGGGCCAGTAAACAACAGCAACAAGTATACGTTTTATTTCAATTTGGATTTCCGCAAACACATATTCCATGCCAAGTAAAGGGGATGTGGAGTGAGCGACTACTTCAACGTCATCGCGAATAGAGAATGCCACCCCTTCACCAGTATTTTCTTTAAAATTGCTTTTAATTACCGACCTATCATTTCGAATGAGTTTATAATTACATACTGATAAGAGCCCTGATTTTTTGTAGATTTTATCCATGTTTCGCTTATTAATAACAGGTCTGATTTCGTTTCAGTTAAAATATTTGAAATTTCAGAGTAATGTTACATTTCCGTGGAGTGCAGAGTGATTGTGCATTTACGTGGAAAACAGAAAAGCCATGAGGGAACTGAGACAAAGATATTTGTAAATCCTGGAGGGTTGCAGGGCTACTTCGAGCGGGTTTGGGACTTTCCACGGGGCCGGGGTGAGCCAACACCCTCTCCACTTCCGGATTAGCACTAAAACAGGTAAAGAATTCCTAGAACGCGTGTACTGAGGAAAAGGCGGAGTTAAGCTTCGTTGCCACATTTATGAAGATATCTGCGGTGGACAAAAATTAAATAGCAATGAGCAGAAAGGAATCAGAAATAAATAAGTTGCTTCCAATTACACGTGGGGCACTAACTACTTAGAATTAGTCTAATTATTCTAAGTTTCTTATAACTACTTAATATTGTAGGATAATAGTTCACTATAATTATAAAAATAAGGTATTACAGTATTAAAACAAAATAATATAATATAAAATGTAGTAATATAATATAATACTAATATTAATGGTAAATATTTTGATAATATTATTAATAGTAATAGTAATTTAATTTCACACTAAAAATTAACAAGAGAAAAATTAAAAATGTGTATTCTTTTATAAATTTTAAACTTTAAATCTTTTTGTTTTGAGAACAAAAGATAGTACATTGTAACGTATTAGCCAGCGTGCCTCATGGCATCTATTTGGGGACGCTGCACTACACACTCTTTCCCCGGAATTCTCGGTAAGTTAAAGCCATAATTACAAACGAAAACTGAGCTTAACAATGGAGATAAACTATACTACGCCGGATCCTGTGCTGATTGTTGATTTCTGTTCAAAGGCCGGGTGGCCTCGAGACGTCACTTCTTTCTTCTCCGTCCTTCCTTCCTGTCCTTCTGGCGTTTGGTAGTGATGGCTTGGGCTTCGGGCTCGCTGATTCTCGGCGTTGTAGCGTATTATGTTACCCATCGACACTCCGCCCACGCACTGCCCACCTACGTTACACCAATATGCTATAGTTAAATTTGCCACTATGCTCTTCTTTCGTAGCTAGTATTACCGTTGCCACTTAATTTATGTCTACGTTGGTGTGCACTTAGCTGCTGCCACCGTGAGAATTCGATTACGCTGCCACCAATTATGTTTATATTGTGTGATCTATCCTCCTCCCCCCGTGGGATACGGTTACCGCTGCCACAATTATGTTTTTATTTGGTTTGATCTAATCCTGTCCGTCCCCCCGTGGGATACGTTTTACCCGCTGCCACCAATTATGTTTATATTTGGTCTGTGATCTATCCTCCTCCCCCCCGTGGGATACGCTTTACCGCTGCCCACAATATGTGTTATAGTTGGTGTTCACTTACGGCTGCTCCCCCGTGAGATTCGATTACGCTGCCAGCAATTATGTATATATATTGGTGTGATCTATCCTCCTCCCGCCGTTGGCATACGTTTACCGCTACACCAATTATGTCTATCCGTCTGGACGTCATGGATACTCACAGCGCATCCGACACGAGCTTTCGTATAACATATATTATTAACAAAGAAAACAAAACAATATATACACTTAATAATTTACTTAGCACCCTAGCTCTGATAGACCTACTTATCCCCTGATCGCAGGGAGCGATCCAACCCGATTGCAGATGGTTGTTGGCATTCAGCCACTCCTACTTTTGAAGTGCGCACAAAGCCTAGCTTCGTGACGGATGTCACGCTGAGGACAACAAAAGGTCCGTTTCTGGGCGCACCAACGGCTGGTTTGCCTCGATCGCAGGAGCGATCTTATCTCATTGAAAGAAATCGGCGGAATCGTGGCCTCAACCTCTCTTCACCTCGGAGCACGCACACAGGCATTCGCTCCCCGGTGACCGGCAATCACCCAAGAGACCTAAAGTCCGCAGGCTTTCGTCAAATAGTGACTCCAGCCTCGCGAGCCTGGCTCGCATATTGCACCGTCGTGGCCCGCCAGTTTTGCTGCACACGCACGAGGTTCTCCCACTGTGCTCCAGAACCCACCCACTGGCCTCTTGCACCACTCTGTTATATAGGCGAGGCCCCACGTGACCTACTACAGTCACGCCACCCCTCGCTTGTTATAACAGTGAAAAGTTTCTATAGCCGGATACTCCCAAAGCCTTGTGTCTCCCGTTTCCCGCGTTGCTTCCCTTTACG
>BOPP01000038.1:4348573-4376701 GCA_017312745.1 Gryllus bimaculatus
TACGGAAAAACCCTACTTCCTGTGGCGAGGCTAATCCTCTGCCAAGCGTCCCCAAATAGATGCCACGAAGCACGCTAGCTAATACGTTACACTTGCTTTATTAGCTTGCTAAGGTAATTTGGGATATGATTATACTTTGAACTATGATATTAGGCCATTGTTGCACTTCCTGCCTTATAAAATGAATTCTTTCAACAGTGGTAAGCACATTTCTGAAGCCACGAGCCCCGTTGAATTAATTAAAAATATTCATTTTATAAGGCAGGAGGTGTATCAATGACGTAATCTCATCGACCGCTGTAGAAAAAGTATAGGACGAAATTACTAGAGAATTTAATTATTTTGTGGGCGTTTTTATGATTAATGCTACATGCCAATAACGTAATCTGTCACCAATGGTAATTTTGTTTTTCGGAAATTCTCCGACCTTAACCAAAATGGGATTTTACGAGTTGGTTGTTGATATAAGACCTTTTAGGTATCAAATATCTACGTAACATTATACGTAGTTCACTACATGTTGTATTTTTTACTTATTTGCCTAAAATACATTGACATTTGTGCGTATTGTATGGGGAAATCCTCTACTGAACGTCTAGAAAATCCCTACAGATTTTCTAAAATACATATCGATGCTTCTTGCTACACACTTTAAACAGATTGTCCTTTTGGATCACATACCACGTGTTCGTAACGAATTAAATTAACACTTTAGAAAAAGAGCTACACTATAAATCCATTTCTACTACAAATGAACAGAAAGTCACCAGTTAGTTCTTATTGGTTTAAGTTTAGCATCAGTTTCAGATTCTGAACATAGCTCAATTATAATACAATACACTACATTATAATATGTACTACTTGTATTACTAATTTACCATGCGCGTTTATATTGAAAGAAAAGCTTCCGGCACACGTCAATGATTTCCTTACATACCCAGGAACTCGGAAAAATCCAAAATGAACGAAACAATTTCGATTTGGACTGATATATGCTACTTTTTACAAATATATTATTTATTGCAGTGTTATTTGAGAGTATTTTACTGATTCTTGAGCAGTGTGCGTGCTTCGTTTTGGAAAAACCGTTTGTGGTTTTCCCTTCAGTAGCATTTTTACTGGTGGGAGGTGTTAGCATTATATTATGTTTTTAATTTTAAAATGTTTTAATAAATTGGAGTCAGTCTATACATTTAAAACTACAATAAACTCTTAATAGAAAGAAATTAAGAAATAATTAAATTATGAATTTTAAAACCAACTGACGGTTGTTCGTTACAATCAACCATAGGACCTCCCGATCAGAGACGCTTCAGTGGCAACATTTGTTGCCATGAACCATCTCAAATGGTTCTCGGATGGAACCATCTCCAACAGGTACTGCACAGGTGCAGGCAAAGGTGGCTCAGCGCCTGATGACAGTGCAGTGCCTCTTGCCGGGAGGTCCTAGGGTTTGAGTAGCGATGGTGGCAGGATTTTCCACATTTGCTTGTCAGCTAGGTCGAATTCAGTCGCTATCTGGAGGATAATTCTTGCGACCGGCTGTTCTGATCGGTAGTTTTCCGTGGTTTCTCCTCTCAACACCACGCAAATGCCGGAGTAGTATTTTAACGAACGGGCTACGGTGCGCGCGCGAGCTTACTTCCCTCCCCCTTGTCCTTTCCTCCCCCTTACTTACACGTACTTATACTCACATGCACTACGCTAACACGCATGTTGAGGGACCAGAGCAATCCCGGCTGCGTCGATGGTGTGAGATACCTGGAGAGGAAAATCCTCGCAAACCGACGTATGTTGGCGTAGGATCTTGCTAGCCAGCGAGAAAATATCACAGCCACCTCCAGCGATAAACTCCAGCAGTGCAATCATGGGATTAATAACCTTAGCAATAGACGGGGCAGGAATAACTAATCAATCAATCAATTAATTCAACAGGTGCGGTGGTTGAGGGAGAGACCTTTGCGATCTTCACGGCCGAGTGAGTGCCAGCGGAGCCCACGCCTCTCGTCCTCGCCGTCCTCATCGCTGCTGCCACCGTCAGATTGCTTTGCCCGCCGCGTGTAAATGAGGAGAGCCCTCAAGGCAGCGGCTGTGCATATTGATTTCCAGAGGACTCAGTACGATAGCAGAGTGAGTGTTTATTCTCATGCAGTTTGCTGTCTCTTTACTTGTCTATGGAAATCTTCGGAATATGAATAATTTGGCTTTGTTGATGGGCTTCGTCTGGAACTTTGAAGTATTCTGTGAAACGAGTTGTGTTATTTGTTGAGTTTTGTCCAATTAGAAACTTTTTCGAGTCAAGGTTGCAAGAACTAGAGCTGTTTCTACAGGTTAAGGCTCATACATGTTTTCCCTATAGCGGTTCAACTATCCGGTGAAACACAAAAGTCAGTGACCCCAAACATCTTGAGTAGACCAAATACCGACAAAAGAAATATTACAAACTTCTAGGTCATGTTGAGGGCACGAAAATGATTCATTTTCCGCAATGAACATATAGTGAAAAATTTCAGATAACGAAGTTACATGTGATACTGGTTTTTCATCACAACTGAGCTCGTAACCAAAGTCAGTGTGCGACAACTGTGGGGTAAAACAGCAGAGTAGATAGCGAATCTCTTTGAAAAATACCCCTGTTAATCTGAATACTTCTTGTTTTACTATTTCCTCTCCGGTGTGTATAAGTAACCGGGTACTACACGACTTCATACTATCCTTGCAAAACTCAATAAGTCTAGGATGAAATTAAGAAATTAATAAGTTTAGGATAAATCTACGAAGACTTCAAAATCCAATCGTGTGGTATACTGTCAATGGTCTTGTGGTAGTCAATACAAATCATGATAAAATTACGTTTTCGTTTTCTTACATGGTAGGAAACGGTGTGGAATTTATATTTGCGTCATAATAAAGGATTTGAGGTGATATTTTGTCGTAGGTTTTATTTTCGCTGAGGCGGCTAGGGACCTCGGTTGAGATAAGACAGGTCTGAACTGTGGTCCCCAGTCACCACAGAATCGCAGTCCTTACGTAATTCAAGATGACTTTGTTTAATAGCAAGATTTCCTTACAATCATACGAATCTTTAATATATCATTTGTGTTCAAGTGGCAACATTTGTTTATTTTCTAGGTGTCTGTACATTTTGTTATCTATGGCTGCAGTAACAGCTTTTGACTTTACTGGCAGGCAAGTGATTGACCTGTTGTTCTTCGCCAACGAACTTTCTCCCATATTGGGTAGCAAATACGTGATGCCGCGTGTGAACCATTCCGAGAGTTCGTTTGGGTTTTCTAAAAGTTTATTAACAGCTTTTGCAAGATGAGTTAATTTCTTAATTCGGGATGTTATCATCCCAGTTAATTTCCAGTTTTCCATGTTATGAATTTCTTGGAAGAATTCCTCTTCCGAGAATTCGTAAACATGTTCCACTCTTTCCCCAAGTTCGTCGGCAGCACCAACTTCAGATAAAAGCCAATATGCGTTTTTGTTGTAAGATCTGCTTGCTCCACAGATTCATGCCAAAATATTTCGTCATCTTTTGAAGGAGAAGCAGCATTGCCATTCGGATATTGAGTCCACGGAACTGTACACGGGAAACTACGCTATTATTGTTTTTGACACTCGTCACTTCACTATGCACAAGATGCATTATCGAAAGAATATTAGCTATCCGAACCCGAATCACGAATCACTGTCATTTTAGTAACATTCTACAGACATTTGCTACTCATCATATCAATTACTATTCTTCCTTGGCAGTTCATCCACTGCCTTGGCAGTTCGTTCATATCAGCTGTTTCTCTGTTTGGTGAAGTAGTGCATGCAAGCGCCGTAAGGCAGCTGGACATTCTTTACGGTGCTACCAACGTTATTCGTTTTTACCTGATTTAACTCTTAGCAGTCGCTATAACTAATTTAACCCTTAGTCGGCCGTGTTAATTTGTTGATCATGGATCTGTTATTTTTTAACTGTTATCAATGACTGTTAGCACGAGCCGACTGTTATTAAGAGTCGACTGTTATTGTGCTAACAGTTATTTTAGAAAAGCTGTTAAGTCCATTCCTAGTTGCAACCAGCATCCTAAGGAGAAGATCTATGGACTGTTGGTGCCTCTACAATATATTGTGCAAATTGTAGTATGTTCCAAATACAGCAATGTCTTATACTTCCAAGTCTCTTGAATGATCTAAGAGTTTAGCGACATTCTTACATAAATTTTTCGGAGTAAATCCCAGAGCTTTGAGTTGCAGAACAAATTCAAGAGCGTATGTGTTAAAGGCAACCATGAGATTTCGAGAATTGAGGGAAGTTCTTAAAACTGCATTGAATCGATTCGTGAGCACAATTTTTAGCGTTCCCTTCAGCTTATGATGTGTTATCATACATCCCTGTTGTATAACAAAATATTTACATAATTTGTTGGCTTCCAGAGCGGATATTATCTCTCCACTTAGTCTCATATCTAGTTTCATTGGCAAGTTTAGACTTTCGTATTTTTTGAATTACTTATTATTATTATTATTATTATTATTATTGTTATTATTATTATTGTTATTATTATTGTTGTTATTGTTATTGTTATTGTTATTGTTATTATCATCATCATCTATTTAGCGGTTTTTTTCAGCCTTGGCCGTTTTCCGCATCCCAATGTCCATGCCTCTTTATCCCATCGTTCGTTTTCCTCCATTTCCCTTTTTTCGATGGATTTAGTTATTGCCATGTTCCATGTTCTTCTCGGTCTTCCCCTGTATCTTCTTCGGTTTGGTATTCACTCCCCAACTTTTTTTGCGGAAGTCTATCCGATTTCAACCTTCTCATATGTCCATACCATTTTAGTTGTTTCATTTCGATCGTCTCGTTCAATGTTGTTTACACTTTCATTTTATTTCTTATTTAATCATTTCTTATTTTGTCTAACAGAGAAAGTTTACAACATTTTCAGAGCAAGTTTTGAACATTTTTCTGTTGATTGAAGTTTGTCTTTCAAATTTTCCAAAAGTGTCCAGACTTCTGCCCCATAGTGTGTGCTACTAGCTATATATGCTTTTCTTTGTATTCATTGAAATAATTGAGTTCCATAGCACTGGATTCAACTATCTTGTGGCTATTTCTCCTCTTATATTTTTATTTTTCACATCCTGTTCGTCTCTATCATCTGCTGTTAGTGTGACTCCCAAATACATATATTGTGTATAACCTTTCATTATTCGTATACTAGTCTCTAAATCGTGGGGCATACCTCTCACCACCATATATTCAGTCTTTGGAACATTTATTTCCATTCCCCAGTTTCCATACTCTTCTACTAATTTTCTGAACATATAAGTTCCATCATCATCGTTGTTGTAATTATTATTATTATATCCCTATGTATGTGGGCCGCTCGAGCGCGGGTTTGGCGGCGTCGCTTTCCCGGCCGCGCCCACGCCCGTTCTTCGGGGCTGCGTGGATGGCTGGCGGCACTCGCCGCGCCTCGCCCCCCGATCGATGGGCCGAGTGGAAAACGCGCTCCTCTTCAATTTACGCCGCGTATTTCAGCGGGGGCGGCCCCGTCGCCGCAGGGACTTGGAGCACCGTCTAATAGTGCGCCTGTGCGTGTGTTCACGAATCGCATGTTTAATCAATTAGAAACGCTGGAATCGACCCTCTGGAATGGCAACGACATGCCTGGGTCGTGACCCTTAAAGTATGAGTTGGTTTGAAATCTGATTAACAGGTGTAACATTCCTATTATTTTCCTACTGATTTTACCAATGTAACTTATTCCTTTCGTTGCCCTGTTATGATCACAAATTCTCTCAATGTTTAAAAATTATTATATTAATTTCACTTTTAAATTAAATGATGGGTTTCGACATACAACATGCTGCATGTGTACGTGTAATTACATACGGAATCACAATTCCTGGAGATTCTGCAGAACAAACTAATTATTAAATTAAGGGCAACTACTGTGAATTACAATTATCAGCTTTTTCTCCTTTCAAAAATCAAATTTAATATTTATTATAACAATTTTACATAATGTTTTAGAGCTCATGAATTAGCTGAATATCTTTCTTCATGTACAAAAATAAATGTACCGTACGGTTTTTTAAATAAGTTCGTAAGCTTACTGCTGACTTCGCGGCTTTACTTCTCGGCTGTAGTCGTTGTCCGAGGGATATCCTTGTTTCGCCTGTTATAGTGTTTTTGCCTATCGTCCAAATAAATTATAAAATGTTTTAGGAATGTCCTCGACTATTTTATACTTTATTTAATTAATGATTTCTATAAAAATTACTTTGCGAACGTGACTGACCCTCGCTGGGCTTCAGATGAAACCCTCATACGAGACTACCTATCTATCTCCAACCAATTTATATAAAAAATCCTTCCCATCTTCGTAGCTATCCGGAAATAAATCCCTTCGGAAATACAGAGTCTAATTGACTTACGTCACAAATTAAATTAACAAAAATCACAATGATTATTTCATATTATTAGCACCATCGAACACAAAGCTAAGCCATCTTGCACAAAGCTAAAACAATCAGCACTAGTCATCATTTACCCCGTTTCAATATTATTTACAAATAAACCAAGACTATACTGAAAACTAACATTCGCAACACATCAATTGCTTACATGTGTCCAGGTCGGCAGATATTAAGACTGAATATTTTCACCTTCTCACAGAATCACAGCGTTCGAAGCCTACTTCCCATTTATCGCATTTCATGTATTTGGGGTTGTATCTAGAGCTATGACACTCAAACATGGAGTACTATAGTTTATTTGTTGCCCTAACAACGTGTATTCTTTGATTTCCAAGCCTGAATACAATCGTATTACACTCATTTGATGATCTTTTTGCGATTCAAATCACACCTGTGGTTTCTAACTTATCACACAGGATAAATTTTCCATCCAATATAGTTTGTACAAAACACAGACTTTCTTTGCTTGTTTTACTGTTATGAACAACATTGGTGCAATTTGATCCGTTGATGGTAGTAGTCTACAACAGCTTGGTTCGACTTCGACTGTACAATCGGATTAGGGGACTCAGTGCATTAACTGACGTCACTGCAGTGCATGCGACTGGAAGGTTCTGGGTGTTGAGTCCCGACGATGCAAAGATTTTCGACACTAGCTACATAGCTAGGGCGAATTCAGTCGCTGTCTGGAGAGGAACTTTAGCGGACGGCTGCTATAATTGGTAGTACTTCGTGGTTTCTCGGAATAGCACCAGGCAATTAATGGAGCAGTACCCTATCAATCGGGGTGTGTGCAGGCCTTGGACCGCGCTCAATCTTTCCTTTCATTTCCATTTCCCAGCCTCAGCCGTCACTTATGTACACTTAAACTTAAATGCACTTCATTACCACATATATATGAGGCCAGTGGGGAGCTTACCGCTTATCCTGGTCAATACGCATATAATAATAATAATAATAATAGTAATAATAATAATGTAACCACTCTTAGCCAAGCCATCTTCTAAATCATCGCACACTTCGCACATCGCACTAAAACTCAAACAAAAATACTCCAAAATACTTTGTATTTTCCAAAAAATCAAATTCAAAACGACCCAACAAGGCTAGTGATAGCTGGGAAGCTAAAAGAGAAAAATGCAGGCATGGGGTCAACGAGGTAGATGTTTCAAATGTAGCGTAGTTTTCCGTGTACAGAATCGGTTGTTTAAAACAGACGTGAAGACATTCTATCGCAATCAGACTCAAAATCCGAATGGCACTGCTGTTTCTCCTTGATAAGATGACGAAACATTTTGGCATGAATGGAATTTTGGAAGTAAACAGATCTTACAACAAAAACGGATCTTTGCTTTCATCTGAAGTTGATGCTGTCGACGAACTTGTGGTAAGAGTGGAACATGTTTACGAAATCTCGCAAAGAACTTCTTCCAAGCAATTAATAACCTGGGAAAATGGAAATCCCCTGGGAATGATAACATCTAAAAGGTTTGAATCAAGGGCGGTACTCCGCTGATCGAAGATATCTGGTTGGAAAAACCCTACCAGCCGTTGTATACGTCACCGCCAGATCTCACCATCCATTGTGGGAAGATCATCGCCACCTCCCGGCCAAAAACATACATTATACTTACAGAACTAATGTCACGAAGCACGAAATAAACAATCAATAGACTCTGCATTCAGACGAAATATTTTCATCCAAATGTCATAGAATATGCGTATAATCCCTTCATATTTCCGACCAGTGTTTATTCAGAAACCTATAGTCTTATCACTGCACATTTTTGTGCCTTTTTTGGGAAAAAAATGAATGAAACTTGTAGCAAGTAAATGAGGGTTTAATTCTAAACTGGATAAATTTGGTTGACACTGATATTTACCACTGACCACTGGCCACTTTGCGTCTGGACATATATGTAACTTCACTATTTGTGCATGTATTCTTGTGCTTTGTAGGATGTTAGTCGAGAATTATGCGAGACATTAGCTCTGTCATCAAATAATGGTTTTCCGATTTGTCGCCGTACTCACTAGTAGAATTTTAGTAGTACTCCGAGTACTCATTAGAAAAATTATTTACGTGGGACACGATGTAAGATAAAAGGTTCATCACACTCCGATAAGGTTAAAGGAATGTTACTCTTCTAATCTCGTGTTGCTCTCTTAACAACAGCATCGATTCAACCGTTTACTGGAGCCACGTTAACTGAATTAGGTGCTCCATTGCTTCGACAATCGATGTATCTTCGGCAACATAAATAAAACACAGCTTCCATTATCCAGGTGGTCTCGCTCTCTTCATAAAAAGTTAAGAAGGGGCGAACGTTCACCCACTCAGTAACGAAGCTGTATTCGAATTAAAGAATGTTCTTATCCTGGCACAACTCTCCGAAAACGTCTGTCATTTAAAAGTAAAGTTGTTTACACCTGTTTGTGACGTGTGTATAAATAATAGTAACCCTGGAGTGATTTCTCTTAAATTTGCTACGAATACTTTTGAGCGACAAAGTATTAAGTACAATGTATTTTCGATTCAAAATGTTGTTCCAAAATGTGTTATTTTTACAAAAAAATTGCTTTTGAGTGTTGTCTAACTCCAGACGTTTGTAGATTGTTAAAACAGAAATGTTAAGCAAGTTACCTCAAAGCAGAGAACTGTAACTGTTTACATGTATAGAAGTAGGCATAGTGATTACTAGAAGAAGTGTAACGTGTAACTGAAGAATTTATTGATCAAGCACATTGCTACAAATTACATTAAAATAACTAAGGAAAATGTGTATCACCTGTGATGGGTGATTGTACATATTCACTGCTAGAGAAATATCACTGCTACCACCCATGATAAAACATTTACTACATTTACGTAACTAATGACCATAGCAGTCATCGCAAACACGAATCATTCAGTCGATCAGTTACAAATGAGCTATTTGGCTGTAAAGTAATGAACATTCACATTTCGCAAGGAAATGTAATATAATAACTGTTTTAACGAAATGAGCTACGCATAATAATGTACGGGTGAAAAATTATTAAAACTGCTATATATTGTCTGTTGTTAAATCCATTTAGAACTCCCTCTCGTTTGTTGCAGCCAAAGGCCAAAAGGCGTGAGCCAAATGGCAAAGGCTAATAGTATGCTTCGCGGAGTACAAAGTTTGATCATAAGGTTTTCACAATCTCCCCACTACTGTCCTTGACTATACGGTCAGTCATGTTGCTAATCTCAACACCTCCCAAGCTGATGAGACGAATTGAAGTCGACTGGACATGACCATTGGTCAAGGCATTTTAATATGATACCCTTTGGCGAACACTAGCAAACATATTCTTTGGCTCACGCCTATGTCATCTTTTGCTGCAGTGTTTCGACTTTAATTCGAAGAATTTTGACAAATGGGAATCTAATTTGACAAAATCACGTTGTTTCTTCACGCAAAATATTGGGAAAACTACCAGTAGGAACCGAGGTTGATTGGTCTATCATTACATAGTGATAGAGTATGATATTTAAAACAATGGACAGAGTCCAGTATTCGAGAATAGTGTTCTATACCCAAAGGATCATGAGGATAGTTGAATTGTTTTTTCTCCTTTTCGTGAAAAATCTTCCAACTGGAATGTACCTCACATCTCTGTATCTTATTGTGAACAAAATTCATTCGGATCATTCAAATGTCATTTGAAATGTCTTTTACTCCATTGATGTCTCTTTATTGTTTATTATCGAAAAGTCACGCGAGACTTTGAATGACAGTATAGAGCATTTTACGGAAATGAGAAATTTATCTTATTGTTATCATCTGTCCTCTTCTTCCCTAAACCAGGCAGAACAAATAGCAAAAGTGACTATCGTTCTTGTCAATCACTTCACACCAGCGGAACCTTAATTTAGAACCGGAGTCGAGATATCAATCCGATGGATGGAGAAATACACTGCGAAAAAATATCAACAGAAGATCAGCGCTACCTCTCTCGTGAAGTGAGTTGAAACTAATTCTGTATAATGAAAATTCAGATGGCAGCTGGATTCAGATTCAGAACAGGCGGCTGCCGTAGTTAGGACCTCGTGACGATAGGGAGTTATGATGACTGGAAGTTTGCGGATTTGGTCCCGGACGCATAATTCACAACGCCACTATACAAAGCGAGAGGGGCTTTCTCGCCGGCAAATTACAGCACGTCTGAATAGAAAAAAAATCCCTACCATTAAGAAACTCAATTTGAGACAATCAATCTAATAATTGGCATATTAACATTCTTCAACCATCTTTAAAAAATCGTACAATAACAATGCTAATGCGTTCAATGCTACTAATATAATGCTAATAACAAAAAATATGGAATTTAAGTTTAGGTTAATGGGGGAACGTTATTGAAAGGGAGTTAATAAGGCAATAAGCGGCACAAAACAATGCTGCATTTAAGGATGAAAGGATATGACCGAAATGAATGAAATTATGAAAACAATAATTAGACAATTACCAACTAGCATACAAAATTTCTTATGGACCTTCACGTCAGATTTATTGGAAGACCTTGAGAACGGTTGAATGAATTTGCTAGACTAGGAATAGAAACCAACCTGATAGTCAATAACGGTTCGCAAAATGGGAAACCCATAGATGGCTGCATAGTCTGTTGATCCGTTGTGACTTCCAGAATGACGAGATCACCAAGGAAATGCCACAGAAATATTCCAAACACCATCACGCTCCTTCCTCCAGCCTGGATCCGTCCGGCTGCAGGCCGTTGCAGGGTGTTTGCGTTCAGGTGTTTCACGCCGTGTATGCCAACGACCATTTGTCCGATGGAGCAGAAAACGTTATTCATCTTAAAACGCCTCCTTTCGCCCCTCAGTGGACGTACAAATGTAATTCCTCCAGCCTGGACCCGTCCGGCAATTGTTGCAGGGTGTTTGCTTCAGATGTTTCACGCCGTTGAGCTCCTTACTTGTATACACGTAACATGGTGACGAGCGTAGTGCAGAATCTCGACTCCTATACAGAATTAAATTGACCGTGTAAGATTCTGCCCAATTTATCCGTACGGATTTATGTCATTTTTAATATAACTTAGAAATATTACACTTACTCGCGCACAGTTCTGGACTAAGTAATGCTACAATGCACGTTTCAGAGCTTGTCTGTACAAAGTTGGATTCCAGTTTGTTCCATTGGTTCCAGTTGTTTTACAGTATTTCAATGTATTTTCACAAATGAAACAATGATTTACAAGCTTCAAACTATTAACCCGTATTCCGTTAGTGCGAATAGTATAGAAAATTTTTTTGAGGTATCAGGGTAGCTTTGCAACATCTGTTTAATTTCTATGACATCATGATGTTTATGCAGGTGTGGTACTGTCAGTAGAGTACAATGAACTAACAGCTTTCACGAACATATTTTCCTGTGCAACACATCTGCATTCAGTAAGGAGCCGGTAAACGGAGCACGAGTTGCTGTTTCTTCACCCCTGACGTTTATTTACGAACTTTTTATTTAGAGAAAGAACTATATTCATCAGGTGACAGTATCATTCACATTCATCAGGTGACAGTTTCAACAGCTCACTACAAAAAATTCACATATAAATACATGTACATTATTTTACAACACCTTGCCATATGACATTAAACGATAATATTCGATACAAAAGTTTAAGTTCCAAGTAAAGTCCAAAGTTCTTTTCTGCTGCACAACTGTTTCTATTCAGTTATACCGAGCATTCAAAAGGAAAGTAATTTTAATTTTAACGAAGACATTTAATGTATTATATACATTTGGATTGTATATTTTAAAGTACCGTTAACAAGTATTGTTCTTCAGTTTCTGGGACAATGACTCCCATCTTTGTCAGGTTTTCGTGCAGTTCCCCTGATCCTCGAGCAAATAATAAGATAACCCCTTGTTTTGCTTCTGGACATAAATGTAACTTCAAATTCACGTCTCCCCTTAGCACGTCACACAGTTTTTAACTGTTTTTGACGTACATAAATAAAACTAAAACTAAACATCTTTTTGAAATTGCGTTATTTATTGTTGTGGCATTATAATAGGGATTTATTATTACAATTTATATTATTGTGATAATTTAAATAATATATAAATTACCACTAGTATTTACTTATTTGTATTATATATGTTTAATATATTTATTTAATATACGAGGGTTGGCGCAGAAGACACGGCTAATATTTTTTTCTAAAATATATGTTACCGGATCACGTAATTGTATTTGTTTCGTGAAAGAAATGCTGTACTAATGTGTGTCTGCAACAACAGATTGCTCTGTGAGTGTCTCCGTTAGCTCAGAGAACAATGTGCTGATGCAATGTGCAATGTGTGTATGTGTGTGTCTGACTGCGGCCGTGCCAGGTGAATGTAACCCGTTTCGAGCAGATCACCAAGAGAGCCGTTCTCCATGGGAGAAATGTCTGAAAATGTTCCTGGGAATTGATGGAAGCAGTTGGGAATAATGTGTTTCCATACCGGATATTCGCGAGATGGACAGGAGAGTTTCTGCTAGGACGCGTAGCAACCAGTGATAAGCAACGTACGTGACAACCTGTGAATGTGTTGACAGATGTGGCATGTGCGGTGATCGAGCATTTGACTAACCGGACCTTTAGATCGGGATGTAATGCTTTTGGAATGTTGTAAACTCGTATATGCTAAAATGCTTTGGAACATGAAAACAGTATTTCAAATACCTTAATAAATATGATAAACAAATTTCGCTAAGTTGTTAAATATCCATGTACATTGTTCATACCTTGTACTTTCAAGTGTATATTTCACATTTTCCCCCAGTGCTTGTATTCACACAGACACACACATAAATAGTTGCCATGACTTATGCCCCAACCCTTATATAAATTATAAATATTATTTCAAACATTAAAGGTTTTTTTAGACGTAAATTTGAGCTTTCTACGCCACCAAATGCGATGTTTTAATAAAAGGTAGTGAGCATATGATTACTTGCTCGTATTAACCCGCTTTGTAGAGTAAACACTACTTTTTAATAGAGCATTCAAATTAATAGAATCAACGCTTATTCATATATAATGTTGCGTCGCTTTCAAGACCAACAAAGCAAAGGCAGTTTCTTACGTTAAAAAATTATTGAGCTTTTTGAAATGCAGAGATTAGTGAATCTATTTAAACACAGTGCGCAACATTTTTCCTACAATAAAAACAGTGATTTTAATTATAAATGATTTAATATTATTTTCATGTCAAGGACAAGAATTTTTCAAAAGAGAAATACTCAAGAATTTCTCAAAAACAATTTTCTTCGAAAGTTTCTGAAAAGTCAAAAGTTTTCTGTAAAATTATCTCAACATTGCAAAGTTTTAGAAACGCTCAAACAAAAGTTCATAATAACGTCTGTACATGTGTTCAATGAACATTGAGCACCAAATTTTTGTCTAAGCTAGCTTTTCGGCATTGTCCCCCTCATCTCAATTGCTACCTATCAGCGGCAAAACATTGTTTACATTTTCTCAACGTTTCCGTCCCCTAATAAATAGTAGAATTGAAATATGTATTTAAGAATATAACAGAAGAGTAAAGCATATTCCTTCTTGATGTAAAGGAGTTCATGAGAAAATGTCTTTTGAGCGTTTCTGAAAACGCGCAATTTTGACCTCATTTCACAGAAAAGTTTTGAGTTTTCGAGAAACGTAAAAATGAATCATTAGAATCACTTGTGTTTATAGATGCAATGATAAAAACGCCGTAATGGGATTTTTTGCAAGTTTTGAAAATTCAGGTATTTTAAACAAAAGTGTACGTACACCGTTTTTGAAGCGTTCATTCCATTTCCCTTTCTCAGGAAAAAAATCGAAGCCATTTTTGAAAAAAATTGAAAATGTCCTTGAGACTTCAAGTAAAGAACCCTCCAGAATTAAAACATCGGTTTCAAATTCAAGTGTCCGCAACATCAGCCAGTGCAGCTGGGAAAAATCAATTTTGGGGAAAATCTTGCTTACGGTTTAGACGCTAGCGTTGTTCACAGGCGGACAGACATACAGATAGACAAACGGGAAAGACGGACTGACGTTTTGCCGTAAACCAATTTTTTGATATCAAGGACCGACAAACTAACGTATTAGAGGAAATAATACATTTCATATAGGATCAAGAGTTATCATCTTTTTCGTTTCAAGGATCTACTTAACGTATGTATCTACAAAAAAATCTCAGTTTTCCGTTGCAGCGTTACATAACTTTCACTACACTACGTATGTAATATGCGAGGAAGTTAAATGTGAAATGTTTGACTATTTAATGGGGTTCAAGTTGCAACATCGCTTTTATTGACTTCATCTAGCCTAGTATGTTCTCTACGAGGATCTCTGTAAAAGAAAAGTCTTACGCAGCACGCTCAGCTTTTGTGAGTCGAACTTGTACTTCTGCTGCAATGTCTTCGCTCTTATAGACTTCATGGTCTTCGCTGTGTAGAAGGTAATATGTATGGGTAGGTCTGGAAACAACGAATGATGCACTCGCGATTCCAATTGCAGCTCCAAAAAAGGGCACGGACGTAAAATCTCATCATGAGCTTTAATTCCAGTTATTTGCCAAGTTGAAAAATAAAGCTCGCCTAATTTTATCAATTTCTCTCTCTAAATATACCTTTGAAACATACCGAAAGATATTGAAAAATTGTTCTTATTTAAGTCTTCATTTTAACGCATCTATATTTATTTTTACAGATAATGTAATTTTTAAAAGTCGGAAAAAACTTTAATACAATAGTGAAGTTTCTCAGAAAAAGTTAATACATAGGTAAATCTTGCCATATTGTAAGTTAGAACAATAAGAATCGCAGAACATAGGAAGGTTAACATTCCGAATTTATAATAGGACAGAATTCCGCGGAAGTTCTTTTGTTTAAACTTCTTATAGTTTCTTTTCCTACCGTATTAGTAGGGTCTCGATTTCAAACGTCAACCTCGTCATTGATTGAAATAGATGGAGTCAAATGTCAAATGATGCTTGTATCTCATAAGAGTGTTTAAAAGGTTGTCAAGTAGACGGTTGGTCTCGATTTTCAACATGGGTATGTCGTTTGAAATAGCGATAAAATTTGTTTTGTTTTAAAAAGTGGTGCAAATTCCTGATTTCGGAACAATAATTTTTGCAGGCCGCGTGTTCTTTGGTTTTTCTATTTAGGCTCTCAGTTACCAGTCTTGCGTGTCCAAATCGTGACTTTTATTGCAATCACGCTTGAATTATTTCGATCACGTACGTGTCCCATATGTCGTAAATATTCCCGTAACGTCGCGTAGGTATGACTGTAATGTTAAGAGAGGACATTTTCTGTTATTCTGCTTCAAATACCAAACTTTTTCAACATTTCTTGTTTTATAAATCGTTTCTTTGAAATATGAAAATACAATCACTATTTGTTCTGTATTTAACGTCGCGCTACGACAAGATCATTTTATACTCTCATAACCTTGAAGAAGTTGTTTCTCACTCACAGAACGAGTATTTAAAAACTACAGTACTTGAATTTTTTTTATTTAGTGCCTTAATCAGTATCTTAAGAACTTTCAAAATTATGAATCATACACCATAACATTTTCCATTCAGTTAATATCGTACCATTTTTATCCATTTTTAACTAACAATGAAATATTTCGTAATTTCTGAGGACCAACCAGACTTGGTCCTCTAAATACTAGAATTGATTTGGAATTGCATGTTGCTCTTATGTTATCTTTTCTTTTCACTTTCTCACCTTACTTCCTAAGGCGATAAAATATTGGAATTGTGTGCCGGAAAACGGCGATTCATCGACAGAATAGGGATTGGCCCATTGCATGGGCCCTGGTCATGAAAAAGGGGATAAACCTTGATCATTTGTGTAGCAAATTAAACCTCTAACGCCTTATCCAGTCAGAATTGAGTATTGACGGCAAAACATCTGTTTGTCTGCCTGTGGTCAAGGCTAGAGAACGATTTTCTCCAAAATTTGTTCTTAGATTGGTCTGAATGAACTTGAGGCTCAGCGAGTTTGAAACAGATATTTTGATTTTTGACGGTTATTTACACGAAACCTCAACATTTTCAATTTTTTTCAATAAGGCTACAAATATTTTGATTAATTTTTGACCTCCGTTAGCGTAAAGAACTTATGAAAATGGTGAAGGGTTTCATTTTTGTGAATTGCAAATGTTCAAAATTATTTTCGGAATCCTTCTACACATATGATATTGATAATAAAGATTTTCCCTTAATGAAATCTATTCTTTAAAGACATGTATTGAAATTAGGTCATGTACAACTTTTCGAAAATATAAGTAGTTTTCGCCCAACTTTGTTTGCAATACTCGCAATACTGCAATTTTACTTTTTTAAACAGTTTGTTTTTCTCCAAAATGACTACTTTAAATTTTCTCCTATCTGTGATGCAGGTCCCATTTTCCGCCATCTCATGGTATTTTCGAAAATGCAAAATATGTTCTTAAAAAATCCTCGAAAAAAAACTTGTAAATAAAAAAAACGAACTGATTTTAACAAACAGACATATGTGTAGAAGTCATGCGTGGAAGTCATGTGTTAGACCCCGTATCTGAACTTTCGCTGTTATCGGAGAATTGTTCTGTGTTCTTGATGTGACAATATTTACTTTATCTCTTTGGTTTATATGTCTAGACCGTGTTTTATGCTTATCCTGCGTAATATGTCTTTGTTGCAGTATTTATGTTCTACTAAGTGCATACGCCTGATAGTCACCCACCTCGATGACGGCAGCGGATCATCATTAGGGCTCTTTTGCTTACCCCATCGAATGCAGGCGAGCGACGGGACGGTCGTTGGTTCGTCTCGTGTCCACTTGCTGTTAATGCCGTAACTCTAATTTGGTTCTGTCGCCGACAGTCGCACAGGCGGCTTTGAACTTTTGTATACATGTGAACACGGATGGTATATTCACATGTGTGTGTATATATATATATATATATATATATATATATATATATATATATATATATATACATGTGAATAGTTTTCAGTTGTAATATTACTAATATATTATTAATATAGTATACATTAGTACATACTGGAATATTACAACTGAAAACTTCCGAGGCTCTGATGGAGGTCTTTTTGCATATCTCGGATGTATGAAATAGTTTCTCGAATTTACAAATTTGCAATACAAGGGCTTCTAAATATACAATTATGTCTTTTTCTTTAATAACTAGTTGATCTAATTAGCTGTATGAGGTATAATTTCTGAACTATGAAAAAAGGTTAGGCGATGCACTGCATGTAGCTCACATTCAGTTAAGACAAGTGCAACTGTTTAGTCCTCATGGGCATGCGGGGATGACTGTAAGGCCTCTTCTATGCAGATACTCGGAAAAGAATCCGTGGCCTCATGGGAACTGTACCGTTTCTCTCGATGGCTTGAACCATTCACCTTGCACAGTGAATGAAACATTTGCACACATGTTATTGTCGTCGATCCTTTGTCACGCGTGTACCACTGCCGCGCCGCTGCCACTCCGGCAAACGCTCCTTTCTCTCCTGTCTTTAGCTGCGTCTAAAGTAGTTCCGAAACTTTACGCAGTTTTCTGCTTTCGTAGAGCGCGTCTGGCTGGAAGTTGTCACTTCCAGTTCTAGTGGAAACAGATCTGATAGGATTGGAAGTCTCGTGATAATGCTTGTCCTGTATGCGCCTGTGATAGCGAGTAGTACGGCACGCATTGCGCTATTGAGTACATTAATTATTCTTGTAAGTGCAGCTCTATGAGTCCACATTGCTGCTGCGTATCCTATGATTGACAAAGACGCGCCATTATAAATTATTTTAAGCATTGATCTCTTTAGTTTTATTATCTTTGGATTTATGCCTCTATGTTTATGGAATTTATTACACGCTTTTACTCATAACTTTGACTTAGTACAGGAATGTTAGTTTTGGATCAGGCCAGATTCCCAGGCGTCTTGCAGATCTGGTGTCTTTAATGGATCTTACATCTATTTTCAAAGGAGGTGGAAATATTATATGAAAAGTGGGACCTATTACGAGGGTCGGTCAGGAAGTAATACTCCAGATTTCCCCTTCTTCCAATTAGAATGGTTGACTCTCGTAGTTGTTAACCATTAAAAGTTTCGTATTTACAGCGCGTTTCCAGTGAGAAAAAAGGGGAATATTTCTTTCTGTCTGACATTTGTAGTACACATTCTATTTTATCAATTGACAGTTTTAATTTTACGCTTTTTCACCACTTAGAAATTATATCGAGAGATTCTATTGATCATTCTTCAAAACCCTTGCAGCCTTTTCCCGGTACGACTGCTAAATCTTCCTCATAAGCCTTCTATGTGACACCTGCCTCTGTTAAAATAGCAAAGAGTTCATTCATTACGATATTCCACAAATATATAAGGACCTCACATAAGGACCTCAGCTGACAGCCACATGTTACGTCCTTTCTGAAATTTGGATGCTTTTGTCTTAATTTTGCGTGAAATATAGGCAATTTATATTTTTTAAACAATTTTTTTGGAAATGGCACCAAACTCTTTGAATAAGTTTTGAGCCTGGATAACGTAAAAAACGCTTTAGATATTTGTGTAAGTCAATTTTTCTTTAAAATCCGTAAGTTTTCGAAAATTGCAAAAATTCAAATTTTTTTAGGTGTCGTCTTACAACTACAATAATGGAGATAATTTTTTTAATGAAGTTCAATTTTTCAAAAATATGAGTATTTTCGCTTAAAACAAGTAATTTTTAAATTTTAAACAATTGTTATCAGACCCGGTTTCAATTTTTCTTTGAATTTGTTTTAGGCATGTGGCAAAGCACGGGAAACCAAGTGATCCCATTCTCGGCACAATCTCTGTATTTTAGAAAATTAGTAAAATTCGAAATGTAAATTCAAAATTCCCTTCCTTCGTTTGACACGCTAGAATTTCGCAAAATAGAGACTCCGCTCATTCAAATAATGTTCGAATGCTTTTCATTAAGGCCCGGAGTTTATGACAAATCATATTTTTAGTTATGGGCTCCCTAATACGCTAATTATAAAGTGTCCCCAAGACACATTTAAACGAACAGAAATTCGATGATTTTATAATAATATTAGTGCATATTTAGAGCATTTTGTGTTAATGCATCATATTTTTGTTATATTTAAGTTATTATTATTTTATTTCTTTTTTGTTCTTATTGAGACGTATTTTTCTTAGAATTTCAATATACGTATTAGACTCCTAAGGCCGAAAAATATACTTCATAAATGTGAATTCGAACACCGTTCATGAGAAATTGTGGGATAGTCTTTCATATTGCAGCAGTATTTGCCTGAACTTCTTTTAGATACCATGGCACTGGCACCCATAAAACGATATATAATACCCACGGGATTGGACGATATGTGGATTATAAATGATATGATTATTTATTATCGGTAAAGAATTGGTAGCATTGGAATTTATTGAAAGAAAAAACGATATGGTAAATTCTAATTTATCACGCTTCAATTGAGGCGGTGTCAGAAGGACCTAAATTAACATAATATTACATGACTAATGATTTGTAATTAGTCATTTAATTGGTTTATTAGTATCATAATGAGTTAGTAATTTATGAACTGTGTATGAGGTAATATATCCACGTCATAAACAACTTGAAATCAGAAAACAGATGGAAATAGTGTGTTTGCCAAGAATTGTTAAGAAAATATTCGCCAAGCATATATGCCAAACGAATTGCACATTGTTTTGACAACGACGCGCTGGCAACAATGCGTCGCTGGCTTTTGTATTTTTTCCTAAAAATACTGGAAGTTTAATTTATTCCTGTTTGTGATGATTTGTTGCTGCTCCTGACGTTCAAAATGAATGCAACTATGCATTATAGGCGCTTTGTTTGAATTGAACGTTTTCAGGTAATAGCTGAGGTTTTAGCAGCACAGAAATAACAAAATTTCAATATTACGTAGCTGTTTCCAGTAATGCGAAAAGTATGTGCTGCTGTAACACCTCTACTTTAGGGACCTCATCGCAACTAAGTAAATCATTCGTGAAAACGATCCCCAATCTCTTACTGCACTCACTGAACTGATATCTTCGAAGCATTATCAGCTGGCTGAAGAATACAGAGAACGACGAGGCCTTCGACCATACTCAACTCGGTTTTATCCCGCAATCTTCCGCCTTTCAGCAACCCACTCCTGACCCCAGGGGGTAGGAGAACAAAAGCGAAGAACGACATTCGGGAGCACGAAGGAAGAGGGCGTTCCTGTTCCCAAGTTCGAAAGTGCGTCGTTGAACTTGGTGGTTTTATTTTTATGACCATGGTCTCTTCTAATGTCGTGAGTTTGTGCTAATATTAATTTCAGTGAACAGACATGATTAAAAACTCTTCAAGAAGATCGTATTTTCCCCAAAGAAATAAATTGTGAGTATAACTATGCAATGAATATTAGTTGGAGTGTGAATAATTGGCGGAGTTGCTCGATTTGCTTCAGTTGTAACTGATTCTTTTTGACCTGTTTCTAGAAGAAATTGCTGAATTAACTGTACTCTACTTCCTTAATAACTCTATTGTAAGAGAGTTTCTCCAACAAATTCTCTGATAACGCTTTCTTTTTTCTAAGAAACTTTTCGACAACAAAATATTTGGGCACAAAATAGTTTGGATATTATTGCGCTCTCTCTTGTTTTATGTCAATGGCGGAATCCAAAGAATGGAGCCTCGCCACTAGCTCGGATACTCATACAAAACGATAATTGCATCCTAAAATTATTACGAGGTATAAGTCGCCATTTCTTTTCTGGTTTTACGATATCATTCTCCATACTCTCGTGGTAGTGAATAGATTCCTCCACGAAGGACACGTTAAGAGATAGACGTCTCAATATGTTTTAGAATATGTAAAAAAGAAATGTCTCTGACCTTCACCAACTATACCAAATTGAGGAGGACCAACTCAACCAAGTATTTCCAAATTGAGCATCTCTATTTCAGTTTATTTTCTGATTTTACGTATCAATATTTTCTTAAGAAGGTTCTCCATCACGCTGCTAAATATTGTGTTAAAAATTACGTTTCTCCTTTGTTAAACGAAATTCGTGTACTTTTGAATTATATCATTAACAGTGAGGCAAAATTTGAATAGATATTGGATGCATCACTTGAGTGTTGCGACATCAATAAAATTATACTATTATATTACCAAACATTGATACAAAATTAAAACATATTAATATATCGTCCAAAAAACATCGATGTTTTAAAATTGGTTTAGTAATATAGAACACTAAATTTATGAATTTAAAATTTAAAATTGAATTTCACATATTTATTAATTTATAATTAAGATTTAATTGAAAACAAGGGGGAAACATTTAACCATAAATAAAACAAGGTTGAGCGCCCAAGGCGAAGGATAAATACTTATTTCCACGAAGAAGGCAGAAGATCCTACGTCCATGGCGCATGCATTGAGCACCACTCTATGTGCAAAATTGGAACCACTAGGAGGGTATCAGAATCATCTCGAAGGAGACACAGTCTGCTCGGCGAAGGATGTTCAAGTAACGTTCATTTCGTTCGAACACAAAACTGACAGTGGTACTAGTAGTTATTATTTCATACTTTCACTTTTTGTAAATTGTTAGCATGGGCATTTTTCATTTACAAACAAAAATCGAGAATAAAACATTCCTGTTAAACTAGTGGTGCTAAAACAGCTCGTACTTTTCCGGCAGCATTTTCAAGCAAAATTACGCGAAGAATTCGTAAGTTTTAGAACAACTGTACATGACTTTATTTCGAAATCAATCTTTAAGGGACAGATTCCAATAAGGGAAACATCTCTGTCTGTAATGTGTTAGTTGTAGGAAGACTCCGAAAAATTTTTAAACTTTTGCAATTGTCAAAAAATCAGGAGAGAATATGAGACATACACCATCCTCTTAAACGTCCTTCAGACTATCAATAAAAAAATAATCAAAAACGATAAAGCAATCTTTTTTTAGAATTTGGAAAATGTCCCTGGGGCTTCATGTTAGGTACCCCCTAAAATTAAAATATTGATTTGAAATTGTAGGGTGCGCGACATCAGCCAGATCAATTGCGGAATACCGGTTTTTGGAAAAATCGGCTGATCGACTTCACCGCTTGCGATGTTCACAGACTCACAGACGGACGGTCAGACATTTTGCTGTCATTCGATTTTTCGGTACCAAGGACCCACAAAACATGAGTTCTGACTACACCACGTGTTAGAGATTTCTTTTTAAATTTCGCAGCTAGATTTATCCACTTTTATCGTTATTTACCAGGGCCTTGTACTAAGAGATTTTCTGCCGAAAATTCACTTTCTTTTTTCGCGCGGCATTGCATAACTTTCTCTACTTCATAGCGAGAAAGTAAAAACAAACAAACAAGAGCTTTAAAATATCGATATTTAAAACATCGCAGTTTTGTAATTGACGGCGCTTCCCGACTCCGGTGTCGCCTCGCGAAGACAGCCACGGGGCAGGCCGCAGCCGTTGCGCGCGCCTGCGGCCCTCGCGGCCTCGGTGCCGCCCGCGCCTGCTCCGAAGTCGTCGCGCGTACCTGTCGCAAGCGCAGCGCGACAGAAATAACCGACGCGACGCCGTCGTCGCGCCGCCTCCTGCGGGACAATGCTCTCGCCACTTCCGCCGCCGCCGCCACCGCCGCCACCAGCCCCGCCCCCGCCCCGGCTTCCGCACCTCCCGCCACCTTCGCTTTCACACTGCCTAGGCCTGCCTCCGCTGCACTCGGGCTTCGCCTCCGCGCGTGAAATGCTGTTTCTGTTGCTGCATCCTGCACCGCTTCCTTCGCCTTCGGCTCTCCCTCAGCCTGTCTTTGCCCTTGCCTGTGACGCCGCTGCTGCCGCTGCCGCCTCAGCCTTCGCCTACGACTGCACTCGCGCCTGCATCTCCTTCGCCGCCTCCAGCTCCGTCCTCGTCTCCGTCATGTCAGCATCGGCCTCCACCTTTGCGTTCCCCTGCGCCACCGTCTTCGCCTTCGCCTCCACCGGCCTCTCCATCACCGCCTTTGTATCAGCGCCTTCGCTACTCCGCCTACTATACATTCGTTTTCTTTTCAGCCTATGCCTTCTCCTTCGCATTGGCTTCCACCTTCACCTTCGGCTACCCACCCCCCTCAGTCTTCACCTTCATCTATGCTTCCCATTCCCCTTTCCCTCTGCCTCCGCCTTCGCCTACCTCTCTGCTTCCGTCTTCTTCGCCACAGCCGCCATCATCTACTCCACTGCCTTCGCCTCCGCCTTCGCGAACCCCTCCACTTCCGTCTTCATCTCTTCCATCGCCTTCGCCTTTACCTATCCCTCCGTTTCTGTCTTCACTTTCTTCGTTTACGTTTCCTTCTCTGCCTTGCCCTCGCATTCATGATCGCCTTAATAGCTGCTTCCGTCTCTTTCACCTTTTCCTCCACCGTCGTCACCGCCTTCGCCGTCTTTCCGACTGTGCCGCCAAAAACAAAAAAAAACGCATTCACCTTCGCCTACACCTCTGGCCTTGGCCTTCGTCTCACCATCCCTTTCGCCTTGTCCTCGCCTTCATCTTTACCTTTGCGTTGCCTCCGCCTTCTCCTCTTCAGAGGCTGCCGCAGCTTCACCACGCCACCATATCGCCTGTGCCATCCCGGGAGTCCCCTTCCCTCGGGCGAGAGAAAGACGCGAAGCGAGTGAGAGGGCCACGAGAAGGACGGCGGTGGAGAGAGAAAGAGAGGTGGGGGAAGGGAGGTGGCGGAAACGGAAGCCGACACGGCGAAGGAAGCCAGATTATCGCTGGGTGTGGGGAAAGCGGAGAGGGTCAACTCGAGCCGGGTGGGAAGAAATTCTCAGAGTGGAGGCATTTCTCTTCAAAATGCCTACCTAGGCCTGATCTAGATATTAAGTTTGCGGGGAGGGTCAAGGTTTCGTAATTCAATCAAATGATCTTACTAGTAACATACACAGATTTGATCCCTCCAAATAGCTTCAAATTGTGTCACTTGACGGACAAAACTTAAAAACAACTTGTGAAATTTTCAGCTGCAGAAACCTACGAGAACAGATAGAAACAACACTTGTTTTTATTGTTGTTGCGGTTTTATTTACCTGCAGTCTTAAATTCCGAGAAGAAGGAATTGGAAAGTAAAGCCGATATCCTGCGAAAACACCTTGACCAAAAGTGTTATGATCAGAACTCCTACATTTTGTTATTATACCTTCTAGAAAAGTATCAAACCTCCTTCGTTTCCTCTTGTAACATTTTCAAAAAAGTACGCAAAAGCCAATTGCTTCGATGGCCCTCAACGCTCACTGCTCGCTCGCGCAAATGCACTATTGTCTAATTTCATTGTTAAACTTTCCAATGCCATCAGAATCGAATGAAATGTAACGTAGGCTACTCTTAATACACAAAAAAATATTTTTGTCTTGATTCTGAAGGATTTCGCTGCAAAACAATTCCCAACTTATTTTTGATGTTTTCATCATTATTTCGAAAAAAATTGAACTATTTCTAAATATTAAAATTTGTGTTTGCCCTTATTAGATAATTTTCCATGTATACAGGTAATTTCTCGTAATTCTTAACTCTTCGTAATTAGTTTAAGTTTCCTAAATCTTAACTCATCGTAATTAGTTTTTGAGACCATATAATTCTGTACTGAATCCGTGCTCTTTCGCGAATTACTCTTGGTGCAATCAATGAAATCTAAGTAAAATGTTGCTTTTGCTTTTCTTTCAGAAAATAATATTAATATTTTTCAACAACGTTTTGTAACATGATCACTATGAAGTTCTTGATCACGTTACAAAACTTATCTACTCTCACCTACGGTTCACTGTGGCCGCCTTACAAATCTGTCATAATGCCAACATCTCAAATCGTGAACATCTGCACTTCTATTACAGACAAAAAATGTAAACGTACCCTCAAATGTAATTTTTGGCGATTCGAAGAGTGATTATATGGAGTGCCTCAGCCATTGTTACTTTTTTTAGAAAAAATGAAAAGAAAGAATAAGAAAATTTATTAAAGAATTTATTTTAGTAAGTCAATACGTACTAATTAAAAGATGCTTCTTTGCGGCACATTTTTGCTCGCAGTTTCATTCGTTCGTTATTTCATAACGTGAGAACTTGAACCATTCTATATCAACATAATGACAGCGAGTTTGAAAATTACTTCGTACTGATGCTATTTGTAAGAATCTTTGCCTGAGACACAGTTTTAATACGACAATACTTCGTTTTCACCGTTACTGTGAAATCTTATGTTATTTGCTGTGTCAACGGGTTGTTACCGAAATAACAATTAATATACCAAATCAAGGAAGAAAATATTAAACTATCTTTCAATTAAAATTGTTTTTAATATTATTTTTCTATCGTTCATATGCTCATAATATACGTAATTGCTTATTTTATTGCCACAATCTGGTTTTCTCTTTTTCAAACTACCTGCCGGGCCAGACGGCAAACATTATTCTTTTCCTTCTCTGTCCTCGGAGTAAACAGTATGTTCGTACATCAAACGATTGCGACTTTCAGTACTAAAAACTGGGACGCTCACAGAGGTCGCTGGTTTGACAAGTATGAAATTTAGGAAAATTAACACGAAAAATAATTCTGAAAAGGGATGATTCTGAAGTGAATTTGATTATTCCAACTATGTTGGAAATTAATACAATTACTGACAGCAGATATCCGCATAGTCATTTTTATTATTTGTAAATATGTAAACACAAAAAAATATGTAAAAAATTTCATAAATGAATTTATATTTCCAACTTTGTAAATATACTTAAGTTGGATTCGCTTAATACATAATTATACATTATAAGCTGTATGAACTACAAGTAGTTACAATAGGTTACGTACTATGCCAAACTGTATTTCTTCTTCATATTAATCCTTTCATCTTTGTCCTTAATCCACCTCACCTTACCCTGAACATTCTACCTTTCTCACATCTTCCTTCCTCAAAAACAAGACATCTCTCTAATATATGATTCCTGTTCCATCTCACAAATACATTTCCCCCCTAACTATTTAGCCAATATTTACTGTCTATAGTTTCATTTTCTAACCTAGAAATCTTGCTATCCTTCATCTGTCTTTTCTCTACGTTTCCCTTTTAAATAATTTGGAATATCATCCAACTGAATGTGATTTATTGAAAAGGGCGTAATTCGCGAGTTAATGAGGATCGAGTTCAACAACCATAGTTAAGCAGAAGACAACAAACATGTTTGTACACTAAACAGTGCTTTCGCCTTGCGATAAAACTTTCGCCAACCCCTTATCGCGGACAACGACCGCTCTGAACTTCGTGTTTGGGTACAGATTCCTGATCACACAAATGCACGACCTACTTTTCGAGCTAATAATAGAAGCGATTGCGTTCATTTGCGCAAACAAAAACGGGATTAAAAACAAAAACGCGATTGCTGTTAAGTTTTGTTTCACGTGTGTTTACACCAATACGACTAATGAATACCCTTGAAGAATCGAGATGGCTGTGAAAGACATTGCTGGTATAATAAATATTGAGAATAATGAAATGTGTTGTAAGGTACTGTGCTTGATGTTTTTAAATATTGTTTTTCTTCTTATTTCCCATTTGTGTCCCCCAAGGTCCTGAACTATAGATTTTTATAAATTACGTAATAGAATAGCTTTTGTGCATATCTCAGGAAGGAGTCTTTAAATAATTTTTCAATGCGTTCAAGAGAATGAATTTTTGGTTTTACTTTCGTCAACAAGAAGCAAAAACTTTTACACAAATAATTAATTTTGAAAATTGTTTAGATGAAAGGGAATAGTGAGAGTATACGCTTAGCGTGAAAATTGGAAAAGTGAAAAGAAATTAAATTGAGTACAATGACGTGATGTGTTAACAGAGAAAACAACTATAAACTCTTTAAATTAGCTCATTTGTTTCAATGTTATTTTTTTACATACTTTCTATTGCTAGTCAATGGGATTATTTGCAGAATAAATTAATTTCTAATCTCATGTCTGGATATTATTTTTTTAACGCAAAACTTTAAGAGTGAATGTCATAACGGAGTGCAAGGATGTAAACAGTCCTGACAGGGATATACGAAAACCGTCCAAGAGCAGTAGAATTCTTTCGATCTGTTAGCATGCGGCGTGCTATTGCGGAGACAGATGGTCGGCGCTGCTCGTAAATCCATTTACTGTCTCGCTGCTCCTACAGGGGTCATGAATCAAGGCTCCGGAACAGAAGACGATAGCTCCTGCTCGGCCACGTTACTGGAAGCCGGAAAGAGGAGGCTCCGGCGCGCACAGGCTTATCATTTAGATCTACGTCGAGGAGGGCGGGGCGCGGGGGCGCCGTTGTAGGGGTGGCCTTTGATGGACTAATAAACGCCGGCGGGCAGCGATGCACCGTGGCGAGCAACCCACATCTCGCAGCCCTGTACTCTCATCCCGCCTCGGAGTTGCCAAAACGGTGGCATGTACGTGCCCGTGTGTATGTGTGCGAGCATCATTCATGCATCGACGGTAGCGGCCGAGATGGCGGGGAAGAGGTGGAGGAGGAAGACGGCGATGTAGGCGGCGGTGACGGTGGCGGTTCGCGACCGAAGCTCCGGCGC
>BOPP01000038.1:4378070-4402594 GCA_017312745.1 Gryllus bimaculatus
ATACTGCCGAATTGCACGGCCCGCGCGCGCGTCGATCTGGCGGCGCCCGCCTCGCCTCCACCTCCGCCGCCGTCACCGCGCGTGTGAGTGCGTGTGTGCGTGCGTGCGCAGCATGGTCCCCTCGGAGAGGCCCGGGAACTTTCTGGACTCCGGCGGCGCGTGTGGCGGCAGCGGCCTGTGGGGGTATTTGTTTGTGAAGAGACCGCCCCGCGTATACAGAGCTCGACTGCGCGGCGGTGGCGCGTCCGCTGGGTCTCACCCGCACGGGCCTTTCCCCCTGCCGAGGGCCCCCGCGGAGTCGCTTCCACGCTAAATGACGCTCCAGCTGTGTACGCCGCCGCCGCCGCACCAAATGTCACACGCCCTTTGGAACCGCCAGGACACGTAGCCCGCGCGGGTCGAACGTACGGCCCACCGCGAACGCGTGGGTGTGGTTGTGAGTGCGGTAACCCAGGCGTTTGCGGGCCCCAGCTCCACTCCCAATCCTTCTTCCGCAATGGGAACAGCGAACGCCTACATTGGATTATTTGTTCCGTGTGTGACAGCGTACAGGAAAGCAGACATGTTTTCTTTATTATGATGATTCCTGTACCTTTGTGAAATAATGTGGGATAGTGAATGAATGAATAGATTGGTAGTGGAAATGGAACAGGGACAATGATGGACGGAGAGACATTGATAATCCCCGGAATATCTACAGCGAATCAGATCAGGGTATCTACCACAAACTTCAAATCGCTGGTCCGGAATTTGAATACAGGTGACCAGAAGTGGCTCTCCCCTCTGTGCTATCGGTCGCCCACCAATTGCCGAGCGTACGTGGGCTGTCGGCCGACGGCTTGTTGACGTTTGGAGGGTTCGTCACACGTTCTGCTGGCAGGCGAGCCTCTACACTCGCGCCGTCGCGACGCTCCGACGGCGGGAAGGGCGTTACCCAGCGCCGCTGCCGCCCCTCCCCCTCCCCCGCTCTCGCATGCGCCTCCCCTCTCGGCCCCGCCGCTGCCGCGTCATTGATTGTTCACCTGAGTCCGATAAACGTTTAGGTGCGCGCACACAAGAGGTCGACACGCCGGTCCTGGAAATAAAACCGGCGATTGCGAATCCAGACGGGCTCTCTTACTGGTGGGATGTGATGCTTAAGTGTCCGGAGAATCTGTACGAGGGGAGGGTGACCTGCAGAAAGGGAGGAAACGATGTGCCATTGAAAGAAATGTGGTTAAGATCTCACGCGTTGTAATATACCTTGATATTATTGACTGTAATACATCAATAAAATACTGGCTGAATTCATGGAAAGGTGTGATGATAATCGAGCTATCTACTCGTATTACTGACAAGCTATACCAAGTTTTAGTGATATTTGAACATATACAAAATAATAAACTGTTACGGATACTATGTACGAAATAAAATACATTTACGATTTAAAAGTCTAAATCTTTAAAGTTGATCAAAGCATTTAAAGATCTTCGACTGCGTAGCCTGATTATATCTTTATTTTTAATGATGAATTGAGTGTATTTATGCTTACAATGTAAACGTTAAAACGTTGTAGAACAAAGTTTGTTTTTATTAACATATAATAAGAGTATTAGTTGTTTGCACATCGTTCAAAATTGTTAGATTCTTAACATGATTATCGACATAATCTAGGACAAAATATACAGAGCAATCATCAAATAAAGTATTATCCGCTCAAACTAATTCATGAAATGTTTTCACATTGATTATTTTCATGTTGACTACGTATTGCCTTTGAGTAAATACCATACATACCCTCCTTACAAATAAATGTGGCTTTTATTTTTCCCTTTTGCTGATAGGTCTTGAATTAATTTGTAAGATTCTTGAGAATTTCAAACTGGTTATAGTTTTAGAACATAACCCAAAAAGAAACTGAGGGCACAGACAAAAAAAATCAGGGTTTACATTGGCTCTTGAAGCACTTTGAAAGAGAACATTTTTCACCTATATTTACTTAAGAAAACTGAAATAAGTACCTACTTACAAAGAAGGAAATATGCATGTTACTGGTGTTATAGGATAATTTTGAAGGTTCCTTTTAACAGTTTACACATATAATACATGCAGTTGCTTCGAGATTATTAATTTAATGTAAAATATGTCATTAAAATCATATCTATCATTAGAGAACAAAAACATGTACTACTTGAAGGTTAAGAAAAGACAGAATATCATTTTATGGAACTATATGGTTTTAAGTAATTATAATTTTCGTTACAGATTATTTTATAATCTCTGCATCTTCAAAAATGTAGACTCTTATTACATAACTACAAAATATTTCTATTATTTTGTAATCTAATCGCAATTAATGTTAAAACAACTACTAAGGAATTTACATTTGACGTTTTCCGTTTATAGTCGATTTTCTAAATATTAATATTAGAATTTAAAACTTCCTAAAAATTGAATAATATTGTCGAAAAGTCATTGAAATTTAAATGTTAACAAATATTGAACGAAATGTCCCCCCTACCAGATAGAAATCCTTATTGAAATAAAAAGCCAATATTGCCGGGTGCTTTCTTCGCTGGTTATGTTCCTTCCACATTGTATTTTCGAAAGTGGACTAAATATAACAAAGAGTTATTGAATGAAGCAAAAATGTATTTGCAATCGTGACCTTTGCCAATACTTTGTGTGCACTGGTTTCTAATATTTAATACACGTGATCTTACTCATAATTCTCATATTTGTTGGGAGCATTTAAAAAAAAAATTTAATCCATTGGTCATTTTGCCAGATGAGAACGAGTTGCTTTAGCGGTCTAACTAGTTTTATAGCCTTCAGTTCTTCAGTTTATTTTAACTACAGATCGAACTTTTTCTGTTTCATGTCAGGGCTATTTGCAGCCTATTGGAGCTGTCTGACCAATGTCTTGATGTTTTCCAACATTTTTCCCTATTCTGGTATGGAACGGAGTTATGTATGAATATGCTTGTATATTTTCCAAACTAATTGTTTTTAGAGTATCTTTGTTTTTAGGATCTCTAAGTATTGGTCGTGCTTCATTAAACCATTAAGTATAGTTTATAAATTTCCAGTATCATTAATTGGCATTACACCTACCACTTTTGTCAGCTACGTGATATTTCGTTGAGTCAAGGAAAAAATAATTTTTGTTGTTACATAAGCGGAGCAGCGGATTGTTATGCACATCCTACAACGGTGTAACGAGTTATAAAATAATTCATTTCTGCAGAGTAACATTTTTATAATTTGAATCACAATTGAAAGTGAAGATCACAGATTGTGATTGTAAGTATACACATATTCGTTTCATATACTAGATACATTCAATATCATTTAGTTAAACACAAAGTTATGGCTATCCAGGCTATCAGAGTTTGAAGGCGATCAGAGTTTCCGTTTGAATGCAGTCACCGGGAAACGCAGTTCAGGCATTTATAACCCGGTGTACAATAAAGTGAGAATGTTGTGCTGTATTTGTTCTTTCTTTCATCAACTACATTGTATGTCTTTTAATACTAGGTTCCCTGGCTATTGTAAAAAAAGTCGAATAGTTTGGCCGCATCTGTATATCGGTACATTATTATTATTATTATTATTATTATTATTATTATTGCTATTATAATTGTTATTATTGTTATTATTATTGCTGTTATTATTGCTTTTATAATTGTTATTATTATTGCTATTTTTATTATTGTTATTGTTTTATTATTATTATTTTTATTATTAGTATTGTTATTCCAAGGCTGTAGTGCGAAGGGAGAATCGTTGGAGCAGTGGGGAGCCATATGCGGCGAGCTTGGAGCTTAGTGACACGGCTGGTGCACGCAGATTGATTGCCCAAAGAAACTGAGTAAGCGCTGCCAACATTAGACCACTGAACGCCCTCCCAGATAATCACTTGGGAGTTTAATCTCGTCACACTCAAGGCTCGTTTAGCTTCGTTCTGCCAGGGTTGGTATGCGTGTTATCGCGAAGGTGAAGTCAGTGTTGTTTTCTTCTCTCGTTTGTTGCGACTCGAGAAATCTTTGTTCTGTTTTCCGGACTGTTTTGGGTTAGTGTGTTTGTTTGCTGCCAACACGAGAACCGATTGCGTTTACCGTTCAGGCGCACCAACGTATTATTTTCATTTTATTGTTGGTCAGGCCACTATTTGCTCTTATATCTTCTTAACCTTACACTTTACGGAGATTGACGTTGTTAACGTCATAAAACTACTTCTTAACGATAATGTCACAAAACATTGCCACGAACCTTTTTCTGGCGTGGTATTTTTATTTCGTAATGACCATTAATTGCTCACTTGTTTGAAATATTTGAAACTTTGGAGTATACAATAGTGACGTTAATTGGTTTGTTCAATTTTTGTGTAACTGTACTGCGTCTTTGAGAAGACATTGCAGAAGGAGGTCTTCATGGTTTTCCAGTTTCGTTTTCCAATACCACAAGACAAAAGACAGAGGCAATTTTGCCCTTGCGATGTTTTTCAAGATGGCGCAACGATTGTTACCGCTTTTGTGCTTCTCTCCATCCAATAACTGGAAGTGGATGTTTCATACGCTCGCCTGCGTGAATATAGCTCGTTGTCTATGGAAACGTGTAGTCGGTGTCTAAACGCTTTGCATTGTCGCAGTAGTTGCTCCATATCCTCAACTTGGTCCGCGAGACGTGAGAGGAAACGGTCCCAACGAGTTGACAAGGAGTGATGTGTATAATTGTCTAATGCACTAGATGCTCCCTTTGTGTGTGGAGAGTTTGAAGACGGATATCCTGGTTAAAACTTAAATGCTTCGCCCTCTGCGGGTAGTGTGGTGCTGAGTTCCTACTTGCTGGTCTTTTTGTTTTGATACCGCTATCGCTTCTTTTTGTCTCTCGCTGAGCGGTTGGAATGTTTTTGCTATTTGGAAAATAGTTGGAATATTTCATAACGTTGATGTGAGATTAGACGCAGAAAATCTATTTTACAATAAGTAGTTATATAAGACGTTGCAAAATTAATGGTTATGCAGTAAAAAAAGTTCGTGGTAGAAAATGTTTTGCTAATGGAATTTTCCCGTAATTCCTATTGTTTGTAAGCACATAGATAATAAAATGTGCAAGATTGTGCAAGGTATATCAGATTTAGAGTATAGTTTTTTATTGTAAATTTAATACGTACGTATATTATTAGCAACTCTTATTGAATCTAACATCTGTTTATAGGCAGTTCATTGCTAGAGAAAAGAAATGTCAATGTTCAAGGAAATGGCCTGTATATAAAAAAGAAATTGTTAGTCAATAAGGTATCTTTGATTATTCATTTCTAAATCATAATTAGGCTCGTTTATTGCAAAGATTCAAACTATCAAAAATAATAGAACGATAACTTCTTTATAATGTGGTCGTGAAGATCTCAAAAGATATTTTTTTTCATCTAACCACTCTTTGCTTTTAGAATATAATGTTATTCAGTTTCATTCATGTACTTGTTGAATTATACATCTTTTAGTTTATCGTAACTATTTTGCCTCCTCCACTTGGCAGTGGCTTTCAACTCTCATTCCCATAATAATACTGAAGTATTTTCGCGATATGAATTCTCTGGTTATTATACCCGCTCTTTCATTCTTTCCTGTCTCGTCACAATATGTTATTGGAGAATGAAGTAGCGTATTTTCATTTCCTCACATTAAACTTTAACCTGGCATGAGAATTACTGAGGGAACTAGGAAAGTCTCAACTAAGCAATAAACAAATTTGAAACCAATACTTGTACATATTTGGAAATAGGGAACACAAAGTTACGTTTAACTGATTGAATATTAAAACAACAAAGCAAAAATAAAATGGTTTCAAATGATAAGTTGATAAATGGTCTGTTAGATAAATATGTATTAGAAAAAATATCGATGGCTCGTAAGAAAAGTGACAAAATTCGAAAAATGCAATTTTAAGAAGTTGAAAACGTTCCTCTCTCCACATATTTTTATCTAGAAAAACGTCATAACTGTATAAAATTGGCCGCGAGATGGGGATAATGTCATTTTGTCATTGAAAGAAATACGACTGGCTGTTATCTTGAAAAACGTCACAATTTCACTTGAGGTCAGGTAGCTGAAGAGGGAATGTCGCAGCTGTGTCTAGAACGAAATTCATATTTCAAGTTGTGTCAAAATTATTTTACTATATTATCAAGAAAAGTGTTATTTCTTCTTAATGCATCCGATTAATAATAAATGAAGATAAAATTAACATAGTCCTAGTATTACTGCACGGAAAGTGACATATGTCGAAGAAGTATTGATTCTAAAAGGGTTGATGGTTGAATACGCCTGGCGTTGAACTGTCCACGGATTTCTAAATCTTCTATTATATTAACTTTTCTAGATTATAGATATAATAAACTTTGAGTAAGGGTCAATGTAACTCATTTTAAGTAGAATGGCAAATCTTCAAATGCTTTCGTAAAAAGTGATATATTTTGATTTGTGTCACTTTTGTTGTGTCATCGATATAAATGTCAATGTGCACTCGTATAATCATCTGCACACATTTTGTGACGGTACTAAGTGCACATCCCAAACCCTCTCTGTAGATTTCTTAGTGTCGTGTGCCTAATAGAGCTAATAATTACAATTCTTCTTTTCTTGTTCAAATTTTATTTCTGTGTCTTTTATCTACCATCTTAGAGTTTTAATTCTATCTATTGTAATGTGTTCTAACTTTTTATATTTATTAGCGAGTATCTTGAAGATGGTAAATGATATCTTGTTCACAAAATCTCATGGCATTGCACATTATTTTTGGAGATTGAAGACCTAAAGCTGACGTTGCATGGTTTAAATTTCGTATCACTACATCGCTGACAGATATGGCAACTATTTGAAGGTTCACAAAGGAGGAAAGACGTGTTCATTTTCAATTACAAACACTGATGAATGCCGTATCACTCCCTAGAAGCGATCTTGTATGAAGTCGACCAGCTGGCAGAACACAGACAAAAACCTTAAAAAATAGCATATGGCCAAAGCAAAAACTTTGCACGCCACCATCTGCTCGGAGGGAGACCAATGACTCTATTGAAGGAGGACGTTATGGGAACACTGGCCACAAACATTTTATTGGGCGAAGGAATGTATATCAATGTTAAAGACATTGTTAAAATAAACTAGAATGGAAGTAATTCAAGTTAAACTCATTACATTCGATATATCTTCTCGGAAATCTAGTAAGAAATTTCTACAAAACTACACAAAAATAGTTCCCAAAACGTAGCACGTACATTGCTCAAAAACAAAAAAATAAAATTATACTCAACAATACTGCAAAAAACTAAATCATTTAACAAAAACGGTCTTCATGAGCACTGTAATAACGTAGTATATGAAAATGCACAGTATAGTAAATTACATACAAAGAATTGCAAAACCATTGCTGTTACATAACGAAACAGGTAAATAGCAAATATTTATAGAGGAAGATCTCTTGCTTTGAACCTTGCTGACGCATTCCCCTAGCTGTGTCGTAGGCATGGACTATTGAATAAGAGAATTCGGTCGGTATGTGCAATAAAAGTGGGCGAAATAACACTACCACATATTTGCACTTTTAGGTCAAAAAGGAAACTATTTCGTGTTTCTGCATTTTATGAAGTTCCTGTGTAGACAACAAACCCTTAGGCACCACGTACCTGGATATTGCATAGTTTTCTTTCAATTTCTGGTATTTTGGAAATTAGTATTATAGATGATAACATTCTCATAATAAACTTATGGAACCATTTTCGTCAGTAGTTTCGGCACTTTAATAGTGTTTTTCTCTTCGTTTATCAGCGTTCTTACTAGTTTCCTTCCATTCACGCAACATTTTCAATAACAGTATTTTTATATATCATTCAGTTCTGACTGGAACTTTTTTGAATTAATCTGTGAAAGAAAAACCGAAGAATATCGTTTGTACTTACCAGAATCACATTAATATTCTTTAAACTGCTCAGAGATACTTAAGTATATCTAATTGAATTTTAACCATATTTATATTTACTCAAACGATCGAAGTAACTTCACTGTGATTTATTGAAGTAATTAAAAATAATTTATTGCTAGTTTGTTCATTCACTATTATTATAGTATACGCACATTACCAAAAGAATAAAATACAGCATAATTGACAAATATACAGCTGAAACGAATCCATTTTTTATCCGAATAAGCAGGTTTTTCTTTTTTTATAAGCATTCGAGCATTTGATGAAATGCCATATTAATTCATTTTACAAGTTAATTATTTTTTAGAATTCTACAATTTAGTCCTCCTCCTAATAAAAAGACGTAATAAATCTCTTGGTAATAAAAAGCAAAGAAGAATTATAGCAATGACGACGAAAATCACTTGTCATTGCTTTGTACATCCCACAAACCATCCATGTTTACACTTATTTTATGTGCGTTACCTTAAACAAACTGTATATTAATATTGTTCTAGTCCTATAAATTGCGAAAGTGAACTGCACAATATTCGTTCGCAGGCCCGACTGTATAAGAAAAGTAGGACGAAGCGCGCAGAACAGCGGCAGCCGAACGTGTTAACCCCGCAGGGGAACGCGTCAAAGAAAAAAGAAGAAAAAAAGTCGGGAGAGCAACGCACCAGCAAAACAGTGAGGCGCAACCGAGGAATGCTTCTCTGTATACAGAACGCGGTCACCCTGGATGGCAAGCGGGGATGCGCTGGGCGACTTGGAGGATCTAACGGTACTCCCCGAGATCTCAAAGCTTAGGCCTATGTCACACGGGCGTTGCATTGACGCGCGTCACCTATCCCTGATGCCTGCTGCGACGAAGTGCGTCGATGCCCGCACATATGAGTCGCTTAACGTGCGTCGTAGATTAACATGGTATCTTCGAGCTCTCGTGTGCCGTTTTGCTGAAGATATAATGTTAATCTACGACGGGCGTTTCGCGACTCTTGTGCGCAGGCATTGACGCGCGTTGACGTAACCTACTTCATCGGTGTTAGGGAACGCGCGTTAACGCAACGCTCAAGTAACACACGTCTTAGGGCAGCTTCACAAAAGCCAGTGTACGGGAACGGCAACGCGAACGAGAACGCAAAGAAAGATGACGGATTGACATTTTCAGGCTCGCGTTCACAACACGACAGGATCGCCAAACTTGACGGGAACGGGAAGAGTGGTCAACATTTATCTTGGCCTGGGTACGGAAAGCCTCTCGACCAATGAAAGCGCAGCAAATGACGGCGTTTTCTAGCTGAAAGAGCGCGCGACTTTGGTCTGGAGCGGAGTTGAAAGTGCAGTGCGACATTGAGGTTTGCGAAGTTACTCTTTGATGCGTGTTTTGTTAGTCATTGTTCAGTTGTTTTTCGTTCTTTTTATTATGCATAGTGTGATTATTCTTCTATTCATAATAATACTTATAATTTATATTCCCGCAAAAAGTAGTTTCATATATTTCATTTAAGTACATTGGAGTTGTTTGTTTTTCAATAAAATTTTAGTTAGTTATATTTTCCGAAAGTTCGCAAAAGTTCTTGCATCTTTTTCAGTATCAAATCGCAAATCCAAGAGTGAACAAAACAGTGTAGCTATACGTGCATTGGTTTCTGACACTGTTCCTTGACATTCTCTTTTTTGTCGCTACAGGTTCATAGCGCTATTCCTCTTCCTGGAGGCGTTTATTGTGAAGAGCACGCACCTCGCGTTCCCGTCCTCGCTTCGGTGGCCCCTCCCGTTCGCGTGCTATTGTGGAACGGCCTTTAAGCTTCGCGCCTTTCAGCTGCGCATTTCATTAGAGCGACCTGTGGTGCAGAAGTCAGACCGCTCGTCTTCGACCTCGGGTTGGCGGCGTTCGAATCTCGGTTGATCCATACGAGGTTTGATTCATAAGAGATTGTGCGATAGGTGCGGTTGTGCGAGATTCTTCTGTTTGTCATAAACGAATCATCAGATCCTCAAAATCATTCGTTTCACTCTGAATTTGGGCATAAGGCTTAACAATGTCACATTACACGAGATAAGTATATTTAAGACGGTTAAGGAGTTTGAGGCAGTTAAGAGAAGTAGGCATTCTTAAAAAATAGGTTGCTTTTTAAAACCTTAGTCATATAGCTGTGTAGAGGGGTATAGAAGGCACGTAGCCACACGTAAAGAATCGTTTAAATTTATTTGATTATTTCTTAATCTATTTATTGTTATATATTAAAATTATTGTATTGACTTTGTCAATTTCATGCCAATTTGAAGGTATACAAAGCACATGCTATACAAATTCAGTTTGTTGAGTCCTAGGTATTTTTATTAATATCTTTCCAGAGTAACATTCCAAGAGTTCTGACCGTTCGAATACATCTTTCACCTTAAGATCTGCAATAAATTATACAGTTTAAGTTTCACTGAATTGTGATTTAAATTAATTGAGTGGGTGAAAATCAGAACGGTATAAGTGACATTTTATAAATTCTGAGAAATCCGTTTATTTAAATCAATATCACTAAAAGTCGTTGTGCTTTGTTTCATCATTAAAACCCTGGCATTTTAAGTGCTCATTAAAACCACGAAAATACATTGCCACTGAAATATAGCCTAAAATAAACACGTTTTTCTCACAATTGATAAAATGTCATTTATATCGTTCTGGTTTTCATCCATGCAGTTACGGAATAATTAAACTAATTAACATTACACATTGTAATGTATTTCATTTACAGTTATTTATTTTCTGTAAGGATACAGAACGGATTCACTCAAACTTGCATGAGAAGAATAGGGTCCAACTTAATTTAATTAACAAGTATTGTACCTCAGCTTCTGGGTCATTGACCCCATTTTCTATCAGGTTTTCGTCCAGTTTCCCTGACACTAGCTTCATTTTCTATGTACATTGTCTTGAGCTCTTCCAGGAATGTTCCAATGATAGTTTTCCATTGTATCGCGTCAGTAAGTGTATTCCTTCACATAATGCACTAGTGACAATAGCCTAACTAGCTGATTTGCCTTCGCAAACAGCTATTACTATATGAGAGCGATTATTTTCGTATCAATTTTGCCAAAAAATGCTCGTTGCTATTTGTAGTAATAGTTCAGCATAATAGGTAGACATGTTCCAACAGAGCTGAAGAAAGCATACACATGATCTTGGCTGTCCGGGTGATGCCGTGTTGATGGCAGAGGTGCCGACGTTTCGACCGACACTTTGAACTCTGGCCGCGGAAGCCTAAGGCATCATAAAGCATACACATGTTGCACTTCTTCCCATAGTACGTTGCCCAGTTTTTACAGTGCTTGACTTTGTATAAATGGATAAATAAACCCAAAATTCCTCTTACATAACTGATGCACATTGCACAGCTCCTCTGGAAACATGAAGCAATAATTCAATATATTGATCGCAATTAGATGTGCTGAGTCTAAATAGTTAAATGTTAATATTAGTTTTCATATTCCCTTGGCATGTTATTTTTAAACTGGCAGTACAACAATATAGCAAAAAGTGTATTTTTTAAAGATTACGAAAAATTAGTTATTATATTGCAATTCGTACACTACTAATTTTCCTACCGTCACTGCCAAAGTATCATAAAATGTTTGAAACATACATACTACATTTCCTTTATGTACTGACTTGGGGTTTAGTTCCACTTTATCAGGAAAGTTACATTTCATGATGAATAAATGACCAAGAATTTTTTTATCAATGAATTCAAACATCTGAATGTCGTTCAATTTGTTACCATGATAACAAAGGTTGAAAATTTCTTCAGTTTTTAATATTTGAGCCCCTATCGCCTAAAAAATGGTTTACTTAAAATTCAAAATACAAGCAGAAATGGTTGTAACACATATTAGGAAACACTTCAACTCATATGATTATTTTCTTCTCATTAGTGTAATACAGTGGACTCATTTGAATGCTACTTCCCAGAGGAATAAAAACAGTAGGAATTTTCAAAAATTGGAAATAAGAAAAGTGTGTAGTGTTAAGGGAAATTAGTAAAACAGTATAAACAAAAATGATAACATGAAATTGAACCTATCTTGAAAAAATATTTTGTGCTTTGTCCTAGGACGCAAAACTCCCTCTTTACGATAAAACATTTACGATCTTTATGCTAGGAACATTGAAAAAATACGACTTTATGGACACTCTTCATTTCTTCACAAAATTCGACCCATAGGCAGCACCACTAGATGTCTTATTTAATGAACAAATTTTTGATTTGTTTGGATCAGTTTGTTTATTTTTTACGCCATTAACAATATATTTTTTTCATTTATTGCGTATAACACGCCTTAATTGATACGAAAACGCTTACAGAACATCACGCACATCCCACCTCCTTCATTTCGCATTCCCCGTTCCACTTAACTGATGTTACTGCAGTCACTCCGTCCGAGAGGTTCAATTCTTGACGGTGGCAGGATTTTTGAAACTAGCTTGTCAGTTGGGTCGAGACCAGTCGCTGTCTGGACGAGAATTCTACCGGCCGGCTGCTCTGATTAGTAGTTTTCCATGCTTTCTCCGATCAACACCAGGCGAATGCCGGAGCAGTACCCTAACAAAGGAGCCACGGAGGCGCGCGCGATCTTTCCTATCCCTTCCTTGTCCTATCCTCACCACCTTACACACACATGCTGGGGACCAGTCGGGAGTTTGGAGCTTGTCCCAGCTGGGGCGGTGCCCGCTGATTGAAATACCTGGTTAGGAAAACCCCGTTAGCGACGATGGGTTGCGGATGGGCGGATCTCGCCATCCAGCGGGGGAAGACCACAGCCACCTCCTGAGAAGAACATGCCACTACACTTACGGAGAAAAACAACCTCATAGTAGTTAACGCCCCCGGAATCACTATCCAATCAATCAATTCGTTCCACGTGTTCATACCTAGTACAACTTCCCTCGTATTACGGTCCCACGTCCCTCGATTCTCGTTCCACGTTCTTTGTTTGCCTCGGCTCTCTTCCCTTGTTTTTCACCCCCTATCCCTTATCCCTCGTCCCTTTCTCGTCGTCCCTTGTCCCTCGTCCCTTGTCCCTCGTCCCTTGTCCCTCGTCCCTTGTTCCTCGTCCCTTGTTCCTCGTCCCTTGTTCCTCGTCCCTTGTCCTTCGTCCCTCGTCCCTCGTCCCTCGTCCCTCGTCCCTTGTTCCTCGTCCCTTGTCCTTCGTCCCTCGTCCCTCGTCCCTTGTCCCTCGTCCCTTGTCCCTCGTCCCTTGTCCTTCGACCCTTGTCCCTCGTCCCTTGTCCCTCCTCCCTTGTCCCTCCTCCCTTGTTCCTCGTCCCTTGTCCCTCGTCCCTTGTTCCTCCTCCCTTGTTCCTCGTCCCTTGTCCCTTTTCCCTTTTCCCTTGTCCCTTGTCCCTCGTCCCATATCCTTCGTCACTTGTCTCTCGTCTCTTATCTCTCGTCCCTTTTCCATTTTCCCTTGTCCCTCGTCCTTTGCCTGTCGCCTCTAGCTGCTCGTCCCTTGCCCCTCTTTTTCTCTCGTGTCACGTTCCTAGTGTCTCGTTCCACGTCCCTTATCTCTAGTTTTGCCTTTGTTCCCCGTCGCATGCCACACGCCTTCCACTGTTTGATGAAACGATTGGCGCCTCAATATTCGCTCAATAAAACGAATCCCACTCCAACGCATTATACGGAGTCATCGGCAGCCTTGTTTTGGAATGTTTTTCCGAAAAGCTATACTAGCGCGCTAATGAATTCACAGACTTTGTAATTCCGAGACCGAGTAGATAGTTTACGAAAGTTCTTAGAGATGAGTGATTATGGGAAACGGTGTAAGTGTAAAAATAACTATTTTATATGGTGATAGATTTTATATTTTTAATGGAAAATGATACGCGTTATGTTGCTAGTTTTGTACAGAGATGGATGAGTCAAGCTGTAATATTATCAAATTTTCGCCAGTATTATGGTTGATATGACCATAAATATTTCCTCGGAAAACGATGGCAACTGTGTGAACAGTAACTGCTATCTATTTCCCGCAGGTTTTGCACACTCCGTACAATCTCCCTTCCATTTATTGCTTGGCTTTACTTCACATAATTATCAATAACTAAATCGATGTAAGAGTTCTAATTATCTGAAGAAGATAGTAGCTTCTAATAAGGAACTGAGGTTTCAAGGAAACGTTTGTGGCACAAAAGGGAAAATATAAACCTGAAAATTTAGCTGTTTTGAGTCGTGATTTCATAACCTGAAAACGAGGTCTTTAAACTGTACTCTTGTCTTCATTATGAATGGTCAATAACAGAATTCATTGTACTAGTCTGTAACAAAACAAAACAAAACAAAACAAAACTAAGCTAAATCCACGCACCATAATATTGGAGGAAAGCTACTAATACAAATACAAGATGATTCACTTCAGGCAAAAAATTATCACGCCAGAGTTTTTCTCATACAAAATAGAAATAAATAATTTCTGTATGGTTTTGGTCTCAAAATAATAAATTCCGACAGAAAGTGTTTTCACATACTTTCGTAATTCGTCACAATCTGTACATCGCAGCAGCTTTAAGCGCGTTCTCAAAATTCGAAGCGCTGTTGTAGACTCAAGAGGTCATTTGCTTTATTTGTAAGCAGCGAGTGTACTACAATTTTGATGGCCGGCCAACGGGCTAAGGTTCTGACGTTTAAATGGGGTGTGATTGCAGACATACGCCCGATACAAGACTGTCATAATTTGAACTACCATTCCGTCCGTTCACACATTTGCATTTCTTATCGTTTGTATCCGAAAAAACATAAGATTTTTTAATGTTTAATAGAAATTTAGAGGTAGATTATTTATATCTAAGAAAGGATACAAACTGCAGCATTTTCTTCAGTTAAATTCACCTCGTGCAATAAATGACGAAAAACAGGCCGATCTTACGACCAAGTGACTTCCATGGTGACTTTCTGGGTGCAAATATTACAACTTTTACAGAAATATTTGGTTTCACGTTAGTTCAAAGGTGACTCAAAAATTGTATAAGTAAAATCTTGGCTTATTGAATTTCAGAATTGGCGCTCAATACATTACTAATTGAAAATTATATATGAAAAAATTAGCGTTTTTAAATAATAAACAAGTTTTAAGAAATTTCTTACGTTTTCTGAAAAAAATCCTATTTGACACTTAAACATTTCCACACAAACTCCTAAATTACTTAAGAACTAATTAAAAGTCTTCATCTTCTTCTTATGCTGCTCGTTCTTCGTTGATTAATGGATTCTAGGGACCGCAGTGTGCGTAATCTGCGTTTTGAAGCTGCTTGTAACAAGTCCTGCACATTGTCTTCGTTTGTGCCACTACAATATGCTTTTCATCCTCTTTCTCTTTTGCCTTCAGTCTTCCCTCTTAGTATCAGTTGAAGGTGGTAGGAAGTATCTGTTACTTCACAACATAATGACCTACACGTGCTGGTTTCTTCCTTTCATTGATATATTCTACTCATCATTTATCCATTTTTTATATCTACTCTTCAAGTCGAAGGGATTTTAAGCATCCTACGATTTACCAACATTTACAACACTTTGACTTAATCTTCTAGACTTTGACAGTACAGTTCAAAAATATACAAGTGTTTCATCTTTGAACTCATTAAAAAACGTGTCTTACTAATGCAAGAAAATGGGAAGATATCATTATATCGTACTTAAATAACAAATTTCTGCTTATTGTCATGTATATGAAGATTTTAAACTGTAATGTGAAATTTGTTGTATTGAATTATTCCATAATTTGAACTTCGTTCTTCAAATCCGAGATTTCATCAGATCCAGAGTTCCTTATGTAATGCACTACTTGTAATTTGTGGTATTCTAGGATCGTAACTCTCCTCCGAGGATTTTTCCCCCGAGGACACATCTCCGAGGTAGCCTCCATAAGCAAGGTGGCCCATGTTTTTTCGACTTGTCAGGGGTGAATTAGTGCCTAAGCAGACCTTACACATGATTCGGGTCGTTGTCGGATAAGGGTCCCCAGCATAATGTTGTTCATTATAAGAAATATTTCGATTTTATTTTTTTTAATTCCAAAAATCGAAAGTTTATTTTCACATTTCTTTTGTTTTAATTTGAGAATGAGGTCATTATTACAACATTGGGGAACCTATAGTGTGGTCATTCTTCCCCCCTTAGGATATTAATCTTTCTCTGCGTCTTCCGCTATCTTCTTTTATGACAACTTTCTTGAATCTCCTATGCATCTCTCGTCTCTTCTCAGTATCCTAGCGCGCTTCCATTTACGTTCTTTCTACTGGCAAATTCTCAGTCTGTCGCAGATGGTTTCTTAACCAATTTCTTTTTGTAATTACGTATATAAAGTATATTCCATTTTCATGTACTATTTTCAGTACTTCATTGGTCAATAAGTCAATTCCTGTGTAATTCTATCTTCACATTTCGAAATTTTTCAATAGCCTTACCAGATATTTCCTTAACGCCCTTGTTTTAACATTATTCCCAATATAACAAGTTACCAATTTATTTCTCAAATTCTAATTCAGCAACACCCGAAAACTATTCCTATTGAAAGTTTTATGTAGGTATGGCAATCTTACATGTCAAGTCTTCAAGTTTTCAAAGTTTGTTCTTGATCAATTACTCTTCCTCGAATTACTTTTGCTCGACCATGCCTTTCTTCCATTCTTTTTCTATTGATTGATTTTCATATGTACGAGTACGTTATTTTTTAGACAGAAATGAGAAATATTAGTTTTTAATGAGAATAAAGCCGTAATTCAAAGTATTCATTGCAACCTTGGTCTGCCAATTTCTTTTCAGAACTAAGTCACAGCCAACGTGATACTCAACAGTAATTACATTATATGAAAAACACATAAAAGAGAAAAATAACTCGAGTGATTGCTTCAAAGACCTTTCTCAATTTCTTGTTCGAATGTTTTTGGAAGTATCTTGTCCTTGAGCGTATGTTAGTATAACAATTCTGTATTGGAATTAGCGTGAACATATTCTTTACTTTAAAAGGACGTAATCAATACTTTACTCCATCATAAATATAAAGTAGAAGTGCTACAACAGCATACACTTTCTCGTAATTATTGAAACGGGAACGCAATATTGAAACTCTGGTCATCAAAATCGATGTTGCATTGCTATCAACAATTGTTATGAGTGTGCTGATTTACTAATATACGTGTGCTGATTTCAGATTTTTAAAAATATTTACTACCTGTTCAACTATATGTCTTTCAGGGGTATTAAAAATTACAATTAATTGACTTGCTAGATTTGCTCACTCGCACATTAAGGCCCAGCAATAAGAGATTTTCTGCCGAAAATTCGCCATTTTCTGGCGCACGATTATCTAACTTTCTCTTCTTACGAAGTAAGTGCGAGAAAATAAAAACATCACTAGGCAATGAAAACATCGTAACTTCATCTCTCTAACTTTTACAGTAGAAAAAAAAAGCGTGTTAGTAAAATACCTAAAATGTTAGAAGCAGAGGTCATTCAGTTTTAATTGTGAAATACAAACCTAGTATTGAAATTCACCTAAAGCACTTTAAAGTATTGGCTTTCGCTATATGAATATTTTGTTTAAACATTTTTCGCCAAAAAAAGAGTGCAAAAGTTTTTATGGCCTAGTGACATGTTTTGCTTGTACAGTCGTGTAGGTGCGATTCAGACCAGTGCACGACAGCGTTGGCGGCGGCGGCGGCGGCGGCGGCGCCGCCGACGACGTGGAAGCTGCGTCGGGCGGGGCGAAACGCCGCCGCCGTGCCGCCGCCGCCGCGCCCGACTAGTGGGAGGTATTTTAAGCCGGACGAGCCGGCGGGCGCTCGCTTCGCCTGCTGTTATGTAGTACAAGCGGCCGCGCTGCCGTTGCGTACCCGCCTCCTCCGCCGTCGCTTCTGTTCTCGCCGTTGCATTCTGTCGCCATTGCGCTGCCGACGTCACATCGGGACTTCAAGCGCCGTGGCCCTGGTATTAGAGCAGGGGTGTCCAACTCCAGTCCAGAAGCCAAGACTAAAACCTTTAGTATGGTTGCGGGCCATATTTTCATTATTCGCGCAATTCACTCCTGACGTCCCCGTATTGTTTATATCGGGAGTTTGCCCGGCTGCTGTGAAACGTGGGGAGGGAACGGAACCATGAATGATATCAGGCCGTGTCGTACATAACGCAGAGAAACATATTGAGATGATTTAGAGTTTCTGAATTTTCTAAAAAAAAAAAAAGCTAAATCTCAACGTACATTTATATTAATGGGGTGTTGACCCTGAACTGGGTGTGTGCTATATATATATATATCGTCCTGTAGCCAGAGATCCCTCCACTTTGGACATTCTTAGACGGACAAAAAGATGCGAAACAACTTCTGCGTATGTCAGTAATAAGTAGGAAATATTTTAGCGGATATTATGAGAAATAATATAATAATATAATTATTTTAGTATCTGAGCAAATAATATTATTACGAGACAATAAACTGTACTGGAATTGTACTGGTACTGGTTACTTCTACAATTCAGTTGCGTAGGCTCAGTGGGTGTGAGACAAATGTTTCGGCTCTTTTAAAACTTTTGTTAAAATTATTGTTATATTTCTCAAATGTATCTCTTCATTCCGTTTGTACCTTTCGTTTTTATGTAGCAGTCTTTATCTCCAAACCGAAAACCAATCCTTAGATGGTTTCACTTCGTTACCGAGGTCATTGAACTCTTGGCCTACCCAGTGTACAAGATGCTAAGTTTCGGCCGACGTTGATGCGATGCTTACTGTTGCATCTCGAATTACTCATTGGCGCTTCTGTATTCCCCCTCCCAAAGCTTCGCCATTGCCTCCTTTGAGCACCTCCTTTTAGTGGAGTGATTGGGAATCCTAGTGGTCACGTGCTAACGGCTGTGGACTTCGTAGCGGGTTGAGGGGAGGGGGCATCTTGCACAGACTACACACCCATGTTTGCCAATAGCCTGATTCAGAACGTTGATTTAGCATGTAACGAGACGTGGGTTATCAGTACTAACAAAGAACTCTTACCGCATGTAACTGGTAATCACTTTTTTGTTTGGTTATTTAACGGCGCATCAACATCTAGGTCAATAGCGACCACTATTACATTTAACTGTATGGTAACTATGAAGCTGACATGATTTGGTGATGTTAGGGTGAGAAAGGATGAACAGAAATACAACCATGCGCGAGGCGGGACTCGATCTCGCGATCCTTCGGTCCAAGATCGCCCCGGCACACACTGCCTTATCGATCTCGGCCATCCGGATCGGCGGTAATAAATATTTGTTGCCAGTTTTTTCACGAGCATTGTGTTTTGTTGAGAAAGCGCCGAGTTTTCCTTGAAAGTGCGTTATAAAGTTTAACATGTACTTCCGTAAAGAAAAATAATAATTTCGAAACTGTGACACGATCATTTAAGTCCAACAATTTTCGCGGGAAAAGATGCGACATGCCGTGCTCATGGTTTGTAGAAAGGAATGAGTTACATGTGACTGGGAACTAAGTGAAAACTACCAATGTTCTACGATAGTTTCCAAAAACTATTTAGTTCTCAAGTACGCCAGAAGATAGCAGCAAATCGATATCTAATTAAACAATTAAATGCATTATCGTTTTGGTTATTATAGTCAGATAGATTAGATATCTTAATTGGTTACCCTTGTTTAATCCACTCCACTCTGATCGCATCCCCATGCTCACTCAACAGGAGGCGCCACAGCTACAATTATAAATGAGTTGGGGCAGGTAGGTTACCTAAAATAGCAGCAAATATATAAGACGTACCCGACACAGCGAAGAACAACGCGTACACAAAGTCGTACGCCTTTCCTTCAAATGTCTTGCTGACTTTTGCATAAGTGTCGTGAAAATTCTCCACGAGGATGATTTGCTAAAACTCCCTACACGCGCCTTTATCGTGATCGTCTTCCAGGCGGCTTCTTAAAACATCCAGTTTGCGATCAAGGACAAATTCTTGGCTCCCCTGGGCTATGATATAATGAAATATGATGTCACTTACACGGGATGTAATGTTTTGCTTTAACTACCGTTCCTCGAAAAAAAAATGCTGTACACGTGGCTGGTATACAATCTCATCGCAGAGCGCAGTCACTGCTTTCACTTCCTGTCTTGCTGTTGCAGCGTGGCAGTTTCTCGGAGGAGGAAATGGAGGAAAGATCTCTTCTGGAAGTACGAGTAATGATCAAATAAAACATTTGCTTTGATGTTTGGGGAAATTGTATAATTTTTTAGTTGATAGCTATGAGTACATTTTTTTACATCCAGTTTTAAACAACGCGCGCTTTGAAGCCAAGCGAAATCGATTTGCCCTCACTCTGAGGATAACTAACATTTCCTCCTCTCGTGTGTCAATCGGTCTTAACTTACAGCGCTCCTCTGGCCAGGAAAGAATAATAGATTATACATCAAGGGCGAGAAATGCATTATTTTTTTCCAAAAATAGATTCTCTTCCGTTGTGTATGTGCTATTTTTTCACGACCGTAATATTTTCAAGAAATGTATTCAAAATATTAAGTTATGTAACTTAAAATTAATCATATGCGAAATGTTTGTTACCAAGTAAACTTAATAAACCACTAGGGGTGTAATGGAGGCCATGGCCAAATCTAAATGCATATTATCTGTCGCTGCTAATGAAGCAAGTTCAAATTTAATGCCAAAATGTCTAAGAAGATGTATTATGCAGCTAATTTAAAGATTGGTGTAAATGTAAACAAATATTAAATATAAATGAGAACGTGTTAATGGTGTATATAGGCAAATAAATACACATCCCTTGCGTTTCAGGTTGTGTTCAACTACAATCATTTTTACTCATGTGTGTCATTTGTTTTCATTGTCGTAATGTAAAAAAGGAAGACTACATGTATTTCCTAGAGATTAAAATTATATCCCTAGAGAGCAAATGTGTAACTTAAGTCCCTCATTTGCTAATAATAAACTCGACTTTTCTAGCAATCGTGAAAACAAGTTTATTTCTGTATGCAACTATTCAGTTCATGGGAAGATCTTTTCCTCTCTGGCAATGCCATCGACAGTTGAATCTGTCAACTATATCAATGATCGCTGGGGGGGGGGTAGGCGAAGTCAGCAAGGACAAGGGCAAGGGCGTGTCAGGCCCTGAGGAGAGCAGCTGGCGCACGGGCTGCGATGGCATCTTGGGCTGGTAGTATTCCGCGTCTACGATAAAACCGAACCCACTGATTTTTCTGATATCAGATGGATGCACATAATGCATGTAATTTGGTGTAGTTCAGAGAGTTAAATGTTAAATGCAGTAAAAACTTTGTATTTCCTTGTCTTAAGAAAAGTGCAGAAGCCTTCACTGCAGTTTCATATGATGTCATTGCGGTAACTGTGAGCGGGAGGTCCTAGGGTTTTAGTGGCAGGATTTTCGACACTAGCGCCACAGCTAGGTCGAATTCTACCTGCCAGGTACTCTGATAGGTAGATTGTGGTTTCGACGATCATCTCCAGGCGATGGTTTTCAAATCCTCAAAGACTTAACAGCCAAACCCCCCCGTTATCGAACTCCAATCTCCCTCTACAGTAATGTGCAAATGTGTGTGCAAGGGAAGGAAGTGTTCAGATAGAAGGAGAGACGATGCAGGTCCTTGTCCGTTTGTAGGGGTAGCTGCTCGGCATTCGCCCTGGAGATTTTTTTTTTTAATTTATTGTCTACCTGTTTCAACATACTGTTTTTCAGGGTTGTGAATACAATCAATACCATAATTTTGGTTTATTTCCTATGTGGTGGTCGACGGTGGATAGTGTTTTTGGTTATTATTATTATTATATTATTATTATTATTATTTAATTAATAATTAAATTATTACGGTAAGTAATATTAAGAGTACAGAGACTTGATGCGTTGATATGATTATTGATGGTTATATTATTATGAGGCCATTTTATTGGTATTTTATGGTGGTCTGAATCTTCTTTCAGGGGAAGCGTGAGTTGATGCGTAAGTTCGTTCTCTGTGCGTCCAAGGTTTGAAAATGGAGTGCTGGGAAGATGAGGGGAGTGATGTGAAAAAGTCTTCGGACAGTTGCGTATGTGGTTCTTTATTGTCGGAATTTGCAGTTGTGGTGGTTTGGCTTGTTCGAAATAAACCATGGCGTTTAATTATAGTTCTTACGCTTTATTTTGTATAGTTTGCAAGAGGTTTATATTTAGATTTTTGCCTGCATTTCCATATTGGGCATAGCATAAGTCATAGTTGGTCATTAATAGACTTGTAAATATATCATTCCGTTCTATTTTAAGGGAGGGATTTTTGTTTTAGTGCGTAAGTTGGGAGAAAGTTTTGCTTTGTGTTTTTGTTACGTGTTGGTTAAATGTGTTTTCCGTTTTAATTTAGTTATCAAGTTGCATTCCTAACTATTGCTGCCTGTATTATTATGCGAGCCCAGGGAATATTTCGTTGTTCAAAATTAACTGCGGAGGGGTTTGAGGGGGATGTCTTAGGGATGAAAAATTTCGCTGAATGTTTTATATGGATTCATTTTTATTCTCCAATTTTTTGCCCATTTATTGAATATGTCAGGTCGTCTTGTAAGTTTATTCCTAGCTGTATAATTCCCCATGTTTGGAAAAAAAAAAGTGGCAGTGTCGTCAGCGTAAAGTGCTATTTGCGAATCTATTAGTGTGGATAAATCGGATATATATAAATTGAATAATACCGGTGATAATGGGGACCTTGGGGCAGCCCTGCTGAAATCTGGCGTAAGGATGATATGGCATCATTAATTTTGACTTGGAACTTTCTTTGGTTTAGAAAACTTTTAATAATTTGGAATAAGTAGTCTGGAATGCCTATATTGTTTAATTTGTAGAGAAGGCCTTGATGCCATATTTTGTCAAACGCTTTGGTGATGTCCAGGAATATTGCGATAGTGTGTTGTTTGGCATGGAACTCCTTGAGCTATATATTCGGTAAAGCCGTAATATTTGATGTGTTGTAGAGTGGTTAGGTCGAATCCAAATTGCGTGGTATGGGATTACATGTGTGTTGGTCATGAATTTTATTAATCGTTTTTAGTATCATTTCTCTAATAGTTTCGACAATGACGAGAGTAGACTTTTGGTCTATAGTTCGCTGGATCTTTTGGATTCTTTTCTGCTTTCGGAAGGGTAGTACTGTTGCGATTTTCCAATCGTTGGGAAAGTAAAGCCTATTCTGAGTGCTGCGTTAAATATTGCTTGTAATGCCTGCTTCGAATTGTTATTTAGTTAATTTTATAACTTATTAGAATAAAGTCGTATCTGCTGATTTCTTAGTTTTTGATTTTTTGATTTCTTGTTTAATTTGATGGGGATATGTACTTTATTGACTGGAGCTGTATATTAGTGGTTTCTGATTAAATTCCTCTACTTGTTTATTAAAGTGATCGTTTTCGACTGGTTTGGGTTGAACGACTTTTCAAGGTAGTCAGCTATAAGAGGATGTTTTCTCCAAATCAGAATTTGCCACTTGTGACCTAGTTTTAATTGTGGAACATTCTTGTTTTTGTTTTTATTCTATGTATGGTAGACCACATATGCCTAGATGACGGGTGATAATTCTTTTAGAAAAGTCTTGAAAGCTTGCATATTATGTTGGTCTAGTTTAGTTTTAACTAGTCTCGGTCAGTTTGTTTAATTTTCTTTTTAAGTCTGGTCGTCGTGTCATTTGCCAATAACGTCTTAAATTGTGTTTACTTTTAATTAGGTTTATGATTTTTATTGGGATTTGATGCTTGTATATTGGGTTTGTTATTTTGAGATATGTGGTAGAATTTGTGAGGGATCCTTGTAATGTTGCTGACTAATCGTTTTACTTCATTATCTAAGTCTTTTTCGGATTGAATGTTTTGCGGATGTTTTGTAGTTAATTTTAAAATTTTCTGAATTTAAACGCAGTTAATTTTACCTTTTTGCTGTTTATAATAAGATGATAGATAGAGAGTATGAAAATGATATGATTATTGGATTGTGATCCGAGTCGAGTTCAGGATTACTTTTTGTATAGCGGAAAATCAATATTTTTGTGATGAGGATATCTAATATGTCAGGAATTATATTATTGTTGTAAGGGTAATGGTGGTTCTATTGGGGCCATAATACTAAATTGAGAGTGGTAGCTAGATTTAGTAAATTTTGCCCTTGAGGAGTTTGTTTGTGTTGCATCCCCAACCGCAGTGTTTGCTATTTAGGTCACCTATTAGCATGATATTATCGTTATTTCCAAAAATGTCAGTATATATTTTCTAGGGAATAGCTTATTTGGAGGGTTTATCTGCCGGATATAATGGTGTGTCTTTGTTATTTATTTGGTTGTTTATTGCTATGTTTTTCTAGGTCGTTGCTCGTAGGACTATTAATTAACGTATGTTTTATATCTTTTGTGCACTAGTATGGCCACTCCTCCTGCGGCCGTCGCTGGAGACGGTCGTTACGATAGATATTAAAAACCTGGTATTGAGAACTTGATTTGAGGTAAAAGTTGAGTTTCTGAAATACAAGCTATTTTTATGTAGTGGCTTGCTATAAAAGTGTCGTAATGATTT
>BOPP01000038.1:4402619-4433336 GCA_017312745.1 Gryllus bimaculatus
GAAAGTATAAAAGGAAAGTAATATTAAGAGTACAGAGACTGATGCGTTGATATGATTATTGCATGGTATATTATTATTGAGGCCCATTTTATTGGTATTTTATGGGTGGTCTGAATCTTTCTTAGGGAAGCGTGAGTTGATGCGTAAGTTCGTTCTGCTGTGCGTCAGGTTTGAAAATGGAGTGCTGGGAGATGAGGGGAGTGATGTGAAAAAGTTCGGACAGGTTGGTAATGTGTTCTTTTATTGTCGGAATTTGCAGTTTCGTGGTGGTTTGGCTTGTTCGAAATAAACCATGGCGTTTAATTATAAGTTCTTAGCGCTTTAATTTTGTATAGTTTGCAAGAGTTTATATTAGATTTTGCTGCATTTCCCATATTGGGCTGCTAAGTCATGTTGGTCATTAATAGACTTGTAAATTTCATCGGTCTTATTTTAAGGGAGGATTTTTGTTTTAGTGCGTTAAAGTTGGGAGAAAGTTTTGGCCTTGTGTTTTTGTTCGTGTTGTGTAAATGTGTTTTCCGTTTTAATTAGTATCAAGTTGCATCCTAACTATTGCTGCCTGTATTATTATGCAGCCAGGGAATATTTTCGTGTTTCAAAATTAACTGCGGAGGGGTTTGAGGGGTGTCTTAGGGTGAAAATTTTCGCCTGATGTTTTATATGGATTCATTTTTATTCTCCAATTTTTTGCCCATTTATTGAATTGTTCAGGTCGTCTTGTAAGTTTAATTCCTAGCTTCATAATTTCCCCATGTTTTGGAAAAAGTGGCAGTGTCGTCAGCGTAAAGTGCTATTTGCGAATCTATTTAGTGTGGATAAATCGGATATATATAAATTGAATAATACCGGGTGATAATGGGGACCTTGGGGCAGCCCTGCTGAAATCTGCGTAAGGATGATATGGCATCATTAATTTTGACTTGGAACTTTCTTTGGTTTAGAAAACTTTTAATAATTTGGAATAAGTAGTCTGGAGTGCCTATTTGCTTAATTTGTAGAGAAGGCCTTGATGCCATATTTTGTCAAACGCTTTGGTGATGTCCAGGAATATTGCGATAGTGTGTTGTTGGGCATGGAAATCCTTGAGCTATATATTCGGTAAAGCCGGTAATATTTGATGTGTTGTAGAGTGGTTAGGTCGAATCCAAATTGCGTGGTCTGGGATTACATGTGTGTTGGTCATGAATTTTATTAATCGTTTTTAGTATCTTTCTCTAATAGTTTCGACAATGACGAGAGTAGACTTTTTGGTCTATAGTTCGCTGGATCTTTTGGATTCTTTTCTGCTTTCGGAAGGGTAGTACTGTTGCGATTTTCCAATCGTTGGGAAAGTAAAGTAACCTATTCTGAGTGCTGCGTTAAATATTGCTTGCTGTTAATGCCTGCTTCGAATTGTTATTTAGTTAATTTTATAACTTTATATAAATAAAGTCGTATCTGCTGATTTCTTAGTTTTTGATTTTTTGATTTCTTGTTTAATTCTGATTGGGATATGTACTTTATTGACTGGAGCTGTATATTAGTGGTTTCTGATTAAATTCCTCTACTTGTTTATTAAAGTGATCGTTTTCGACTGGTTTGGGTTGAACGACTTTTCAAGGTAGTCAGCTATAAGACGATGTTTTCTCCAAATCAGAATTTGCCACTTGTGACCTAGTTTTAATTGTGGAATTCTTGTTTTTGTTTTATTCTATGTATGGTAGACCACATATGCCTAGATGACGGGGTGATGAATTCTTTTAGAAAAGTCTTGAAAGCTTGCATATCTATGTTGGTCTGTTTAGTTTTAACTAGTCTCGGTCAGTTTGTTTAATTTTCTTTTTAAGTCTGGTCGTCGTGTCATTTGCCAATAACGTCTTAAATTGTGTTTACTTTTAATTAGGTTTATGATTTTTTATTGGGATTTGATGCTTGTATATGGGTTTGTTATTTTGAGATATTTGGTAGAATTTGTGAGGGATCCTTGTAATGTTGCTGACTAATCGTTTTACTTCATTATCTAAGTCGTTTTTCGGATTGAATGTTTTGCGGATGTTTTGTAGTTAATTTAAAATTTCTCTTGAATTTAAACCGAGTTAATTTTACCTTTTTGCTGTTTATAATAAGATGATAGATAGAGAGTATTGAAAATGATATGATTATTGGATTGTGATCCGAGTCGAGTTCAGAATTACTTTTGGTTTATAGCGGAAAATCAATATTTTTGTGATGAGGATATCTAAATGTCAGGAATTATATTATTGTTGTAAGGGTAATGGGTGGGTTCTATTGGGGCCATAATACTAAATTGAGAGTGGTAGCTAGATTTAGTAAAATTTTGCCCTTGAGGAGTTGTTTTGTGTTGCATCCCCAACCGCAGTGTTTGCTATTTAGGTCACCTATTAGCATGAATTATCGTTATTTCCAAAAATGTCAGATATATTTTTCTAGGGAATAGCTTATTTGGAGGGTTTATCTGCCGCCGATATAATGGTTGTGTCTTTGTTATTTATTTGGTTGTTATTGCTATGTTTTTCTAGGTCGTTGCTCGTAGGACTTATTAATTAACGTATGTTTTAATCTTTTGTGCATAGTATGGCCACTCCTCCTGCGGCCGTCGCTAGAGACGGTCGTTACGATAGATATTAAAAACCTGGTATTGAGAACGTTGATTGAAGGTAAAGTGAGTTTCTGAAATACAAGCTATTTTTATGTTGTGGCTTGCTATAAAAGTGTCGTAATTGATTTTCTTGCCTTTTTATTCCGTTTCGCGTTTCCAGTTAGGAATGTGTGTTGTTCTGGATTTTTATTTACGTGTCCATTATCGAGGTGCTGCGATTGTAATTAATATTTGTGTATTTGTGGCAATTAGTGCATTTATTACGGTTTATGAATTGTAGTTATTAACCTCACCTTGGTGTAGAGCTTTACTTGTACTACACTATCACACATGTCGGGAGACCGGTCGAGAGCTTAGATCGTGACCAGGCTGGGTCAGTTTCCCGCTGGTGGGTGATGCCTGAATGGGGAAAACACGCAAATCGGTGCCGGATCTCACCATGCGGCAGGGGTGACTTACAGGACTAATGACCATAACATTTGACACGCCCGGAAACATAAAATAATTAACCACAGATCAATCAGGTTGCTGCGGTCTCATTCCCTCATCAATGCTCTATCGCCGCTGTGAAAACGTCATTACATTCATATTGTGCGACACTACTGACTTGAATGTTTCGCTTGCTTGTTCTTTGTTTCGCGCAGTTAGCTCGTACTAAAAGCAGTCAGATGCAGTTTCGTTCCTTATACGGAACTAAACTCATTAGCGTTCACTCGGAAAACATTATTCTCCTAATTTTTTAAATATTATTTCTGTTTCTTATATAACTAATTGTTCTAAAACGTATTCATTAAATTATTTTTATATGCTTAAAAGATAGACTGCAACTTTATTTCCATTTTCTCCGCAAGAAATACTAAGCAATTAAATTTTTCGGCCAATTCTCTTGCAATTTTCTTGGCGTAATTGCTTGGTAGTTCACTTCTGACAATCCTTTCAGATATCTTCGTTTAAAACCTTCAACAAAACATCTGACTTCCTACATCACATAGTATCTCCTGTTTGCTTCGATAACGAATCTACTTAAACATATTTGAGGTCTGTCGTAGATGTTATCTGACCATATTACTTTTTAATAAATGAAAATAAATTGACGTAGTTTGAATATGAATATGTCATTTAATAGTTGTAATTCCATAATCTGAACTTTATGTATAGTGAATAAATTAGCTCATTTGTGACTACCGCACGATAGATACAATTCGAATGGCACATTACATTAAAGAGGTCGATGTCTAAAATAATAAGTACTGCTTTGACTGTGTAATTGTTGCCTTAGGTAGGAGTGGAATATTCCTGGTTAATATATTTGTAAATGGAACCTAATAAAAATAATGAGGGATAGGGAGGGCTAATTACGATGTTTCCATTATTTCGTTAAGGTATGACAACGGGCCATTTTATAATGTTACAAAATTTGGTTGTTAATGTTTACAACTTCCTTTTTTTTCTGCCGTAAGTTATTGTCACTGGTTCCATGGTCTCGTTTACGTCTGTCTTCGGTTGGTTCACATCGTTTACTTTTCCTCAAGATTCGCCGACAATTATTCATCATTGTTTACATGCAGTCAAAGAAAAGAAAATATAAAAGCGTTAGTATGGTTCACCCCTCTGTTATTCAATTGTCTGTATTCCAAGAGGAAGTGATGAAGGTTTGCGACATATCTGGTAAATTCCCCTGTGTTGCTCGCTTCTTTGTTTTTCACCGACATAACCTGTCCTTGTTTAACGAAGTGTTGAAAGTAGGGTGACGGAGTAGCAATTTTACCTTAATAGTATGATACGAACTGGAGATATTAAGCGATTAACAAAATCGATTCACAACCTTGAGTCAATTAAACTCTTTTCTGCTGCATTATTGTTTCTATGCATTTAGTGACAATACAAAGCATCAAAGAGGTAAATAATATTTATTTAATAATGATGCGTGAATTACCATTTATACTATATCATTTTAAAAGATAAATATGGTTTACAAAGTATTGTACCTTAGTGTCTGGGTCCATGATTCTCATTTCGATTCGCTTTTTCCTGATATTTTGAGCAAATGCTGAGATGGTTTCTAGTGTACTTCTGAACATTAATGTAGCTTCATTATCTGGGCGCGATTTCTGGACCTCAGATAGGAATTGAAATGTCAATGTTCTCACGACAAAGTCAATTTATCCACGTACGGCACGAAAAGGCATAATAGCCCGAATATTATGCTGATGCTGATGAAGGCATATTATGCCCGAATTGCTGATTTACCTCTGAATAATTTTTAATATCCAGGAACGAATGTTTTATATTTTTTCTCAAAACGATAGTTGCGGTCTGAATTCATAGTTAAACTTAATATAGTTTATTAGTTGCAGTAGGGATCTCAGAGCTCGAGAAATGTTCACAGGATGCATTTTCCCCATAGTTCGTCACAGACATTCTTTACTGTTTTTGATGTTGAATGAATTAAATAAAACAAAAATTAACAACAGTATAGAGAGTAGTAAGACAGCAGAGTACAGTAAGACCCGCAGAAGAACTATTTACACTTTTTGAAGTATGAATGTTTTTAAGTTAGGCTTAATATTTAATTAGTATCATCTAATCTCTTTGTTACAATAATAATTATAATTCTCATGAAATTTGATTCATGAAACATGCTATTGCTGCTTAGAATTATTATACATTTTTACTGTGGATTGTCTTGAAAAATGTTCATTTCGTGGCAGGTTTTCGTCATAATTTGTGTATTATGTGATTTCAAAATTTTATTTTTCCTGCTTAAAATGGAGGGTCTTAGAATCTTTTATATTCCTTTATTCAATCATTTTTTATCACAGTAATACTTTCGAGAGACACTTTCATAGGAGAGACATGGCTTATGACTGTAAAATACCGAAAAGTACTTATTTTCCTTTCTAAGAAGTGTATGTGATTTTACACCCCTCGATTTTTCAAAGAAATCAAATCTACTTCCCCCAAATCACATTTGAAAACTTAAGCCAAAAAGTGGTTGAATTACTAAGTTGTTTTTAAATTTTTCAAAAGTTCTTTTAATTAGTCAGCATCATTTTTGCTTTTCCTTCATCAACGAAACGTCGAGAAAATTTATTGGAATCAATGCTCAGTCTACCATCTTCACTGCCCTGTTTCTGCGGTGTTGTACATTAGTATTACAATTCCTTACCTCCATAACGTTTGTCCTTTCGATCCAACCACATCCACCACTGTTACCGGAATTCCTACTGCCTTCAGTGGCTATTGCAGAGGCCTGCGACGCTGGTTACTCCCCACTCTCCAGATCTGTTGCTTTCGCAAATCCTGCAAACGTGTCACTGCTGATAGCGAATGCGATTGCTCATCGGCAACACTGCTGCCTCTGCAGAATCGTTGAACAGGTCTTACGGTCCATCAGGTCATACAGTGGTGGATTACCAACTATAGCTACACAGCATTCGTCCACTGTCTGGAGATGAATTCTAGCGCTCAGTTGCTCTGATCGGTAATTTTCCTTGTTTTCTCCGAACGGAACAGTATCCTAACAATCGAGTCACTTACCGCGTGTGACCTTTTCTTCCTCTTTCTTAAAGTACACCGCTTCTTTCTTAAAGTACATACACTTCTTAAAGTGCTCCAGATCTTTATTAATTTATGAAAAGCCCTTTAATCATCATGGCGTATTTCACCAGATTATCTCACTGTGCCCTGAAAAAAAAAACGCATTTGTGAGAAGCGTGAGAGTACGCTGACACTTGCAAAATAAAATTGTGAAAGTCTGCTCTCTTGCGGCATGGATTTGTGAGCCTCCGAGAGGTTTTTGTTTACTTTAAACTTGGTTAATAACTTGTGAATATGCATGTGTGCTTCTGCAATAAATTAATTACACGGAATTGTAATGACAGAAACAAGCGTACAACAGAAATTGATTCAACCGGAGAAATTTGGTGGTTAAAACAACGACATATATGTGATAGTAATATATCTAGAAGTTCGTTACTAGTCTACAAACCAGGTCCTTGTATAGGTTTTTTTACATTGTAAAATATGAAAATGAAATGTAGTGTAAATAACATTAACATAAATTGCAACACAGTGATTTTGTATGTGTAGGTGTGTGTTTGTGTGAAATTGAGCTCTTCTCTCAACAGGCAGGTTTGAGTTTTAATTGGAATCACAGTTTCCAATGCTGAGACGTATCTGGACAAATACGTTAGTGGAGAGATTTGATGTAGTTTTCTCCAAGAGTGATTTGAACCCCCTATAGAACGCATGCTCTTATGTCTGAATCCTCGGCAATCGTCTACGTTTCAAGCTTTGTTCGTAAGATTTCATATTTTTGAAACCTCAAGTAACGATTTAGAGTTCTTATGTCGCATCACGTCGAAAATTATTCGCGGTGTAAAAATCAATTATATCCAATGAAGTCCAAAGCCAGGAATTGATATAAGAAACCCGACTTTATAATACTGGATTGTTCAATTCCATGTTGACTCTACAATTCGCTTCATTTCACGACATCTCTCCTCACCATATGAAACACATAAGTACTTTTGTGAATGTTGTTTACAACACTTTATAACTTGATTCATTTTTCAAAAATCTGTAATGTGCATTTATGTAAAAAGATGCAAACATTTGTGTCTCAAAAATTACCTTAATAGTTACATTTTCGTTATTGATTTAAAGAAAACTCGCAGTACGAGAAAGTTGGAGGTTTTTATCCTTACATTCACGTGATGCAGGGCGTTCCCTGGTGAACAATACAGCATAGCACAAGTACATACATCAGTGCTGTGTAGGGGAATTAGCTGTTTGTGCGGAGCGGAAAATGAAACTGGTGTGTTCGGCCTCGCCCGGAGGCTCTGGGTCGGAGGTTCCCAACGCAGCACCTCGGGATATCGAGGTACGCAACGCCGAACATCACGTGCGCTGGGGAGGAGGAGGATGTCATTAGACAGGATGGCCACCTGGAAACCTCGGGGAAACCAAAGCGGCGGATCTGACTGAGGAACAAGTTGATGTCACAGCGGTGCTTGTAATCAGGATGACCCAGGTTTGAGTCCGTCCTGTCGAAGGATTTTCGATACTAGCTAGTTTGCTAGGACGAATTCAGACTCTCTCTGGAGGGGAACTCTAGTGGCTTGCTCCTGTGATCGGAATTGTTCCATGGCTTCTCCGATCAACACCAGGCGAATGCTGGAGCTGTATCATAACAAACGGGCGACGGTCCGCGCGCGATCTTTCCTCTTCCTTGTTTTCTACTCTCCCCTTACTTACACACGTTTACACTTACGGGCAATACACTACTACATGTCGGAAGATCAGAACTTGTTCCGGCTGGGACTGTTTTCCCGCTTGGGAATGATACCTGGATGGGGAGAACCCCACATACAGAGGTAGGTCTGTGCCGGATTTCACCATCCGGTGAGGGAATGACATAACATTCCGTGATAAAAACGTACACTACACTTACGGGACTAGACCATAGCAGTTGTGAGGTCCGGAAAAAATAATCAGTCGATCGATCCTGAAAATACAACAATTGAGATAGGTATTTGGCCAACGTTTGTTGCCAACGTTGTGGCCGTCAAACTGCGACCGTCCTGACAACAAATACAAAAACGTTCGCAACTGTGCCTAAGACGCGGGGTCTCACGGACAGCCAAGTATGTATTGACTTAGGCCACGGATGCTTTCGCTTTCAGCGGCTGAGATAAGTGAGTGGTAACACTGTTGTCTATGCAGCGACATTGTGAGGAAGATCCGAAGGTTCGAATCCCGAATTTGGCGGAATTTCGGCTCTAGGTATTCAACTAGGTCGAGTATCCAGAGAATCACAATCCAGAGAAGAAATCTAGTAATCCTCTCCGCTAGTCGGTTGCTCCCAGTTGTTTCTCCAATCAGTAGCAGGGGAAGTCCGAAGCTGTACCCCAATAAACCAGTCACGAACTGTCCGCGATCAGTTCTTCACCTCATTTGTTTCATCATCTCCCCTTACACACATATTTATACTTAAATACACCACTCTACCAGATACCGGGAGACGAATTGCCAGCTTAGTTTGTCCCGCGTGAGGCTGTGTCTCGCTGGCGGGAGATACCTGGAGAAGGAAACCGCAAATTTTGCTGCCGCGTTGGAGCCAGATCTATCGATCCATCGGAGAAACACCGCCACTTCCATATCTCGGGAAATAATGTACACTACAGTTATAGGACGAATGACCTTGCTAATTGAAATGAATCATACTCAACTCACTCGTGGAAAATCGTAATAAGTCTGGGAGTTCCTGTTATATGGAAAAGACAGGAAACAAATCTGAAACTTTGAAGTTTAGAAACTTTTGTGAGAAATTTAGAAGTGAGAAACTATAAAACTACATATTGACCCTGAAAAACTTTAGTGCAGCATTATTTTAGACACAATTTTTATTCTTTGGGAAAATATTGTTAATTTCATCTTTTTCACGCCGAAATCAGAGATCTCACAAGGTAATAAAAATACTCGTCACTGTTTTTCTTAATGTTCTCTTTAAATGTGAAATTTTGTACTGCTCTTATCACGAAAAAAGCAATACAGGTTTTTGTCGTGGGAGTATAAACATTCCCTTACAATCTATTACTATAATACTCAAATAAAATATACTTACTCTTCAGCAATGCCTAATACTTTTTAACGAGAAATTATCTCCTGGCTAAAGAAAATTCGCAGTAATTGCCGAGATAAAAGTAACAGGTTTCGACGGGACTCTAAAACCCCTCACGCGATCGTAAACCAACTGCAGTAGGTTATTTGAGTGTAAGAGCGAAGTGACAAGTACAACGTTTCAGGGTTCAGAAATTAATGCAATATAAACATATATTTAGAAAAATAATAATTTAGAAAAACATAGTTAATGCAATTTTGTAGAAACCAATAGTATCAAAATAGGGTTCTTCTTCGTTCCGCAACTGTATGATTTGAATCAACCTGAGATTTTATTTCCATTTGGAATGGAGACTTACCGACTTCGATCGCGACATCGGCGTACGACAGAATGCTAATGATCAAAGATGACTTCGCGAAGGATAAATACGGCATACGAAGTCTGGATGGAGGAGTCGCATTTACGCTTTGGGAAATAAAAAGAGTCGCCAATATGATAGCAAATGTGATCGTCACTGTGATCGCCAGTGTGATCGCTAGTGTGATCGCTAGTGTGATCGCCAGTGTGATCGCTAGTGTGATCGCCAGTGTGATCGCCAGTGTGATCGCTAGTGTGATCGCTAATGTGATCGCCAGTGTGATCGCCAGTGTGATCGCCAGTGTGATCGCCAGTGTGATCGCCAGTGTGATCGCCAGTGTGATCGTTAGTGTGATAGTGTGATTGCCAATGGGGTCGTCACTGGCGTCGTTACTGGCGTCGTCACTGCCGTCAATATGACACACATCTACTACTGACATCGGAACAAAAAAAAAACGCGCTCTTCTCGAGAAGTCCATTTTGGTATCCGAGTTTCCAGAGATGAAATCTGCGAACGCTGCCATTCTACCGCGAGCTCAGTTCGATCTCTGCCTCTCGCTGCGTCATCACTTCGGGCTCCCACGCGGGACGCGTTCCTTTGTGCTATTTCTAATATGCAGCAGCGCGTCTTCCTATGCGGCCTCCGGCTGCTAGGCCAGCTCCGGCGCAATACATATTAAATTCCTTTCTGGAGAGGTCACTTCCTGGTGGCCCCCGCCCGCGCCCTCGCCCCCGCAGTCCCCCTCGCCGTCCCACCACAGTCCTCGTACTTCCGCCTTAGGATCGCCTCTGCAATACTTGTCGATAGATCCTTTGAGGCATAATAATTATTATAAGAATATCATTATTAGATGAACCGGATTGAACGTGTTGTTTTAAAAGAGAGAATAGCTTCTTGCCGACATCCAACTTATATGTCTCTGTTAGAACATAAGAAAAGATCTATGGACCTTCGTCTCATTGTTTTCGATTTCATTGTTGCAGCATAACGCGTGTTGCCGGTTGCATATGCGCCTGCCGTTTCCTTAATATCATAATCTTCCAATTGTTATCTTTACTTTTCCTCTACAGGCTACGATTTAGAATAACAAAGCATTGTAATCGCTCTCAAAACACTTCGAATTTTTTATCGTGAAATTGACGATGATGGACTGAAGGTTATGAATGTAGTGATGATTCAGATATAATGCATGGTAGTATGTGAAGCAAACCACACCACTACGGCACAATGAAAAAGCCACGCTTTACAAAATACTCGAACCAGTAACCATCTGCTCCCCGTATTTGGACGCTACTCCACGCACTTGCACCTGCGTAACAGACCCTGTATGATTAGAAATGATAAAAACCATTCCAGTGATTATTGAAATGTCACAAAGCCACTACACATACATTTATTAACATGGTATATGTCACTCGTATAGGGTCTGAATCTACATCTACCGCATCTACCCCCGACGTTGTTTTTTTTTGTTGAAAATCTGTCCTTTACACAGTATCCGAATCCGTGTACTTCAACTCTTTCGACTTTGAATGACGTTTTAAGGTCCTGCACACCTTGTCAGATCCTGTAAAATTAGATAGTATAATCTAATTTCCAATGATTATTGTATCTTTATGTAACCATAATGCGTACATTTATTCCTTTATTTTCGTAGTGTATGTCGCCCGCACACCCGTTATTAGTGCTTGAATATCCGAACCCATTCGATCCGGCCTTTTTTATTGGAAATCCACCCTTTGAGGGTGGTTCGTGGTGGCGTAGCATAAATTGAAGCGTGATGCCTCTATGCAAGATTGATCGGAACACAGGTTTTCACTTGGGGCTCAGGAGGGATTTAAGAGGAGACCAGCGAAATTTTATCCTATTTTAGAGCGGTCTCCTTGCCTTTCTAGCGCTAAGTCGAAAGCGTTGCCACTGTCGGAAGTGATTAAAGTCCAGGTAGTACAATGGAGTGATTCAGCAGCCACCACAATGATATCAGCTTTCTGTAATCTTTGAAGTTGATTCCAACCATTGAGATTATGGAGTTTGATTGTTTTGGATTGACAGAAGAAATTAGTGATCTATACCAGCAAAAACTGCTGAATAAAATCCCACAAAACGGTTTTTCGAAAAGTAGAGCGCACACTGCTCAAGAACAAAAAATAAACTATTCTCCAATAACTGCAATAAATTAACTATTTTAGCGTGGTATATTAGTACAGTATGTCGAGTCTTTATACACCAATAACATCAAAATTAATTTACGCACACAAAATAAAAACTAGACGTTTGTGACTGTCAATAATAGTAGACGGAAGAAAATGAGACGGAGGAATAGATGAGGAAAATATTTGACGGAAGGTCGCGTTGGCGAAAAAAATATTTTAAGGCTGGATTATAATCCTTTGAAGAGTGAAGAGGGTTTTATTTCTGTAAATACTCAAAGATTAAGAAAAGAGATGTAATAGAGCTACGTAACAATAAGATACCTCACCCCCCAACCCCAATATAACGCAGTATTACTCTCCCTCAACCCTTCTCCTGCATTTAACGTTGAATATGACTGGCAATAAAATGGAAAATGGAAAATATGAAAAGTTGCTGTTCCATAACGCAACTCGTGCATTTGAGCAAATATTTAATTGCGGGCAGTCGCGTTCTTGGAGCCTTGCTGTCGCATTGATCACCTATATCGTAAGCGGTGACTCATTGAAAATGAAAATTCAGCCAGTACGCCATAGTGAATATGAGACAATAAATATTTACGTTTTTTAAAGTCGAAACGAGTTCCTGTTTATTTCACGAAACATAAACACCTTTTAAAAATCTGTGGTGTGCATCGTTTTCTTTCATTCATTTCTGCTCGCAATGGAAATTAATAATATAGATACATTCATCTTTGTTACGGATGGCGCCGTCTCTAACCTCCTAATTATCATTTCTACCTCTTCTCACTCGTTCTCGTCCATTCAGTGCCTCGTAAGCTACATGTGTGTAGTATTTATTCATTTAGGAGACCATCCCCAATTTTTTCGTGGTCAGCGGCCTTCTGTCAATCTTCCCAGTTGCCATACCATTGTAGAAGTCGTGCTTATATTTTATAATTTATTACAAGTGTGTTAAGAATTGTTTCTTAATTTATTCGTTTCGTACTCGACCTTAAACTGTCAGTCCGTTGTGCAGGATTTATTTGTTTTGCATTGTTCACCAAACTTCATGTAAATTGCCCAGACCGTATGTGACCACTGAAGACGTTTTGCCTTCTGTAAACGCTTATTTCCACCACTGACTGAATACTTCTAAGGATGCGACGACCTGATCTACAAATATTCCGATTGGTAAAAGAAAACCTGACAGGCGCGGCTTATCTCACTAGGTGTCGGGGAAGGGTCAACTGTCCTGTCTTGCGTTCTCTCCGACTGATTGTCTCAGAAACATTGCGTAGATTTTTCAGTGCCAGCTGCAGGCGAAAATTACCTAAACTGAAGTAGTTTCCGATCAACATTTATTTATTTCATTTTATAGCTTCTTTAGAGTTTACATTTTTTAGAGAGCGTTGGGTGGGTACTTCAAGTTTGTACTCTTGCCCATAGAAGGACACGTCATTCTCTTCAGGCCACTATGCAACATTACAATGACGTATTGGAAAGCAATTTGGGATACGGCGCCAATCAACGAGGCGATTTTGGCAGTTAAAATAAACAAAACGTTTGACATTCCTTTAGAGGTTTGGTTGATGAAATGTATTCCCTGATCCATACGAAATGAATATATGGTTGAAGTGAATGCCACCTTATGTGATGAAGGAGGAGACGTTTGAAAATATTTTATAAGACGTCACTACTTGGAATAAATATCTCTTTTGTTTGGAAATAAACATTTTATTGCTTCCGTGTGAGAAGTCTGAGCCGACCAGCAAAACGTACGTTCAGATGGGTGTTTAAGATGTTATACCATGAACGATTCGGCGAGTTGTTGCGCAGATGTCACAATGGGGTTATGCAACGGTCAACTGATGCCCTACTGTTTACACTCTTTACGTATAGCGCAGTGGTGCCCGTATACCATAAATCATTACAGGTAGCCACACCGCGTTGGACGACGGTCCGGCTGAGTTCAGCGAAGAGCTTGCTCTGCTGCAATTTTGATGAGAAAGCCTTAGGGTTCGGCTCCCGGCGGTAGCGGATTATCGACCCTGGGTAGTAGTTAAGTTGCTGTATGAAGGAGAATTCTAGCGGTCGGCAGCTCTGATCGGCGTATCCGTTGTTTCTCCGGGCAACGCCAGGCGAATGCCCGAGCAGTTCCCTAAGAAACGGGCCATGGACCTTTCCTTCCTCTTTCGTATCTATTTCTCCCTACACACACTTTTACTTACAATTACTGGACTACCACCCACATCCGGAGCTTAGAGCGTCTCCCGGTTGGGGCGGTGCTTCGTTGGGGAGATACCTGGTGGAACAGATATTATTTCAAGGTTATCATTATGAATACTACTAAATTAACTAGTAAGATGATGACATACATTGTATGGTGGAAATAAGTGTTTTCCGAAAGAAGACACGAATTACAGTAACCGCGCGACAAGGGTTTGTTTTCAGATTTCTCGCAAAGTGGAGACTATGGCGATCCCATTGGTCGTAGAAAATGTTAATAACGAGTTGAATTGCAACTGGATTCTTTAAGGTTGTTTCATTACCCCTACCTCTCACTTCGCAAAAGTTTTGCGGTCTTTACGTTTTTCATTTGCAGAAAGTTTCCTCTGAATGTTCGTAAACTAGGATCAATAAATTTATTTACCTCCAATATTAGAAAAACAATTTTTTTAAATACTTCGCTTAGAATATTACGTTAATCTGTTATATCTGGAAAATACGGATAATACTTTAAATATGATCCTAAAACTAAGAAAAATAACTTGTATTCATTTAAAGAGTGAGAAATTAAAATAATATAACTTTCTGAAGTGTGATCAATAAAATGTACAAGTGAACTGGCGTTCACAAATTATTAATTTCTATTTAGATCTCTAATTTTATTTGACATCACGATTGAAAACGAAAAATGTTCAAAGCAAAAATGCTTTGAATCGTGACACACTAGTTTCACATTCCAAACGGTCTCTTTATTTTTCGAGGAATCTCAAGGAACGATTTCTGGTTCAATGTTAGTAGTCTACAACAAGTATTTGTTTTCATTTCTTTTATTATCCAAGAAGTTTGGACATCTGATTTCCTCTGTGCCTTATGAAAACGACCGAGTTGAAAATAAACTTAGTCCTCACAGATATCGCTCTGTTCCACATGTGGTGACACTTAACAGACCGTCATTGGGTTTACCAAAATACCTGCATAAATATTGGAATATAATTTTATGATGTTTTACTATGACTTTTTTGACTGTGAACATTAAGAGAAGGGTTCTACTTTATTAATAACCGAAGTAAATATGATTTTTAGAAAGAAATGGATCTTAAAAAATCAATTTATGTTGAGAGTTGTTCTCATAGATGTGTTAAGTATTCGTCAGAGTGAACGTATCACTAATGTATTTAGAGATTCTCTTAATAAAACTAGCAACTATATAAACTGAAAACAATTTTAAATAGAAAAATATTCTTTACCGTGAATTTTATTACTGATCCAAAATTAGTGAAGTTAGAATGTGCACAGACATAATAGAAATACGATGGCTGAGCTGAAGTTTAAATTAATTTTTAAGATCTGTTTTTTCAACATCAGGATCAATATCAACGTACATTTTTTTCAATTGGGGGAATTATTTTTAATTTATTACAGAATTTAATACATTTTTATGTACATAAAAATATATTAAGTACAATGCATCACAGAAACATTTACTTTTCTTGGAACAACACTTGAATCATTCATACGAGTATTAAAGATCCATTATCTCATTGTGTTGCGTGACCTGGTTGTGGAATCAATTACCTTTTAGCACACTCATCGCATGCACACCACATAAATGCAGATATAGTGCTGATAAAAATGTTCAATTGACGTTCATCTTCATTGACGTTTCAGATATGCAACACTTAAATGGAACAGTATTGTATTTCACGGGCTGCTTTACTTAACAGTCCATTAACTTTATGATTTCTACTTTTTTACCCTACAATCACTAATGTAATACTGTGCCTAAAGCGAGTGGTGCGTTGAGATGATTTAAAATATTCTGTGTTGACATCTCAAGGAAAGATAAATAAGAGATCGTAAAGCAATATTATTCAGTGAATAAATGATATCTCATGATGTTCACTCCTTAGGAAGAGGTGCGAAAATGAATTGTTCAAGTGTGACATGTTTTTGCTACTTTTCATGAATTTTCGATATTCAAGAGGCATTTTTAAATGTGAAGTAGTACTCAAATAAATGTGAAAGAAATGCCCTGGGATTGTCTGATAAATGTCTATTTACAGAAAAAATCAGTGATTTTTATTAATATGATGCATTATGCATTAAGGTTAAGACGAATAACACGATTTATTTATGTAGTCCAATACACGTACACTTGGTACAAAACGTTTCAATTTCATTATCAGAAATATTGCATTCTGTGTTACAATGAGTAGTTCCATTGTTTCAGGATTTGAAAATCTCTCTCATTTTATCAGACTTCGATAATAAGTATTGAACGGCAACGGAGGAACTATTTTTGTGGTCTTCAATTTTCCAAATGGAGCTTTTGTGATACTTTTCTGTTGTCACGTTTCTACAGCTCTTCCTTCTGTACGATGTAATCGCTAGGGTTTAGATATTTGACTAATGATGACAATTTACTGCTGCAGTTATTTGCATATGCCAGAGTGATTCGTGATGACTGAAACCAAAGTGAGAGGCCTTGGGAAGACACATCCCGATCCTTCTTTCCAGAGATAATTTTTCGCAAGGACATTCTACCCGCGTATCCCATTCATTCCGATTCGGAAAAACAGATACCCAAGTCGAGGATCTCTTGAGAATTTTGCATACCACTTTAACGGCTGGGGATATTTCTTTCTAGCTCAGGAGCGCTTTAGAACGTGATAATTCGTCACTGCTTGTTACTGTTCTAGTAAGTACACAAGAAATAAGTAATCTTAAACTATTTTAAAATAATGTATATTCTGTAATTTCACTGATAAATTTGTGTGGCGTTGATGGTCTTAAATAAGAGATTTTTATAGAACACTACTTCACAATATTTTGCTTTATTTTTCGTGTCTAGTCGTTTCATTTTCCCTCTCTACGCCACTGGTTGTAAACTGAACATAATATTACCTTATTTGCCAATTTGTAAACCAAGAAAAAATTAGGTGGCGCAGGCGACAAAAGGCTTTCGTGCTGTTAGACTGAATGGTTGCGTGTAGTCGAAGTGAAAGCCTGCTAAGAAACTTTTTAAATAATCTCCGAAAGAACGATGATAAATCGTTCCGTATACCTAAATCTGTGAAGCTTTTTTCTTGAAGAAAAAAAAGCTTAGAAACGGGAAGAATTATGGAACCCATTGTCCTCATTCTTAGTGGGAGTGGGTAATGTTGATAATAATGTCATACCGACATCTCTACTTGAAGTAAAAACGATCCTTAATGACATGGTACACAATGGGACATCCTCAATTTTAACGGAAATTCGATAACAATATTGTGAATAAAGAGAAATCGTTATTCATGACAAATGTTAAAATATGTCTCTAGATACAAGTTTGTTCCATAACGGTACAGAAGTTATTTGGCAAATTAAAATATATGTGAACAATTTAAAAGCTATTTTCTTCTGTAATTAAGAAGAGCAGGAACTCCTTTAAAATATTATCTGTTAACATTTTTATGTGGTTTCGGTATTAATGACAGTTATAAGGCAGAAAGCCGGGTTTGTTAAGAATATTCCAACTGACGCAAGTCATGAATACACCCTGACCAGGAGCGTACAATTCTTTAGTGAACTCGGTGAAATCTCGCACGCAGAATTTCCCAAACTTGCTTAAATATTTCCGAAATGTCCAAAGTATATTTGTTTCAAATATAAATTAAATAAAATAGAAGTCACAAACAGAACTAAAAGGATATGACTGCTGATATATAAATAAGGCTCTGAGCGTTCAAGGGTTGTTCATTGTGTTACATGTTATTTTGTGCAAATTCTTGATAATAGAGAAAACGTGACATGTGCGTTTTTATGGAATCTCATTTTACCCTTACTAACTGCATAAAACGTTTTAACTGTACACAGAATGCGACCTCACCCACCGGCTTAGGTCCATCCGGCGTCAATTGATGTCCCTGCTGTCTAACCGCAGGGTACTAGGGTTCCAGTCGCGACTTTAGCTGGATTTACGACACTAACTAGGTCGAATCCGGCCGCTGCCTAGGGGAGAATACTAGCGAACGGATGCTCTCTGTGGTTTCTCCGATCAACACCAGCGAAATGCCGAAGCAGTATCTTAACAAACGACCCACGGAGCGCGCGCGAGCTTTCCTTCCTATTTTTTGTCATATCCTCACAACTTTCTTACTAACACACATACACATACACATTTATATGCACTACATTCCCACACGTTGGGAAACCAGTCGGGAACTTTGAATTGGTTGACGCGGTCCCCCTCTGATTGGAGATACCTGGTTGGGGAAAATTCCCGAGTTGCAAATCTCCCCTACTGTCTTACAGTCCCTCTGACTGGTCGGTCTTATGTTCAAGCCCCGACGGCTTTTTCGACACTAGCTTTTCAGCTAGGTCGAATTCGGTCGCTGTCTGGAGGAGAATTCTACCGGCCGGCTGCTCTGATCGATAGCATTCCATAGTTGCTGAGATCAACACCAGGCGAATGCCGGAACATTTCCCTAACAAACGGGCCACAGACACTGCGTGAACATTCCTAACGCTTCCTTGACCTATCCCCCACCCCCTTATATATATATACACACACACACACACACACAAATGCACTATACTACCACACACGACGGTCGGGAGCTTAGAGTTTGTTCAAACTGGGACGTTGCCCCCAGGTAGGATATACCTGGTTGAGAAAAAAACCGCTAGCCGGAGGTAGGTCGACACCGGATCTCGCCATCCAGTGGAGGAAGACCTCCGCCACCTCCCGAGCAAAAAGCATGCACTAAACTTACGGGACTAGTGACCTAAGTAGTTGACGCTCCCGGAATCAGTAACAATCACTCACTCAATTAATGGTTTTCAAATAATCAGAGAGGCTACGGCTCGTTGCGAACTTTTGCGAAAAGTTAGTTTGCAAATAGTCACGCAGAAAGCACCAGTTGATATGCTACACCTCACACTTGGTTCGTTGTAGGTCATTTACAAATACATGCGTAAAGATGTTCTTTATTTTGAATTTTAAAAATTGTCAACTTATGCGGAATTTGGAATGTTTCACAGTGCTACACGCGAAATGTGTATTGATTGATTGGTGATTCCGGGCGCGTCAACTGCTAAGGTCATTAGTCCGGGAAATATAATGCATGTTTACAAAGCGAAAGTTGGCAGAGATTTCCCGTTGAAGGGCAAGATCCGGCGCCAACCTACGTCGACTTGCGAGGAATTTCCCCAACCAAATATCTCCCACCAGCATGGCATCGCCTTACTGTAAGTAAGGGGTAAGGATAAAACAAGAAAGAGGAAATAAAGATCGTGCACGGTTCGTAGCCCGTTTCTTAAGGTACTGCTTCCGCAATCGCTTGGTGTTGAATTGAAAAAAGACGAAAAAACACCGATGAGAGCAACCGGCCGCTAGAATTCTCCTCCAGACAGCTGGTGAAATCGTCAAAGCTACGAAGCTCGTGACGAAGCCACCGTCGGAATTCGAACTCCAGAACTTCCCGCTCAGAAGCATTGCAGTGACATCAGTTCATGCCCTGAGCCACCTATGCCGATGCGAAATATGTAGGTGCGGAGTGTTTCAGGTACATATAAATTCCTCTTCCACAACTCTTAACATCTGTGCACTTGCCATTATTTCGTGAAGCACCAAGCTTTGAGAGCATGTGCCAGCGCTGCTGCGATCTCCCTATCGCTTGGAGCCGCATCGAGCCCTATTGATCCGCCGCCGGCGGCGCCGCCGCCGCCCCCCGCGTTCAAACGCGCTCCTCGGCCCCACGCGGCGTTAAGTGGGGTTGCGGACGAGGGCACAGGCTCTTGCGATAGCCCACGCGACAATGCGGCTTCGTAGTGGTCTTATCGGCGGTGCCCGAGGACGGAGGGAGTGTTACGCCTGGAGGAAAGACGTTAACACGCTTCTGGGTCCTGCGGAATAGCGCCGCTGCTGTACTGGACGGACCACAACTAGCCTAAGCCGCCACTGTTCTGTCTTCCCAACACTCGATTCTGAGGTTCCGAGATATCCGGGGTCAAATCCCATCCGCTCTGTCGGGGATTTGTGTTGGACTTGGTGGGCTCTCGGTTGGTTTCCTCCAGGCTCTCTCATTGGTTGCGATTGCACAATGGCAACACTGTTTCCTCTGCAGCTGCGTTGTCCGGGAAGCCCGAATGGTTCAAGTCCCTACGGTGATAGGGTTTTTGACACGAGCTTCATAGCTAGGCCGAATTCAACCACAGTCCGAAGAGAATTCTTGCGGCCGGCTGCCCTGATCGGTTTCTCGTTTTTTTCCTTCTGATTAATATCGGGAGAATGTCGAACCAATACCTTAACAAACGGGTTACGGTCCGTGCGCAATATTTCCCTTACACACACACTTGTACTACATATATAGGCTTCACTACTACATAAATGTAGTGCGCTTCTTGAGTTTCGGAAGCTTGCAGGTTATCTCCGCTGGAGAGGTGTCCTAGTGGCGGAGATATCCGGAAGGGGATATGCATGCCATAGGTCGGTGCTAAATCTCACAGGAGGGGAGCATATTAAAATTCACTACTGTACTGTTTTATACAGCATATACTGTTTTTAATAAGGCGAGGAATCCATTACAATTAAATAAACAAGATTAGAGACGTTCAATGATTACTTAAACAAATGAAAGCCTTAATGTATTTTCCGTGTGCTTTGAACGCACAGCTTAACCTGTCCACTTACTTAAGCTTACCTTCCCTGTTTTACTTGACACATGACTGTACTAATTAAAAATATGTTATGGCATTGTAACATAAACTTTTATTGAACTTAAATTACTATCTTCGTATGCGTACGCAATCTTTAATATGCTTTGCAATATTGAGATCTGAATAACTCGGACACAATTGTTTTCCGTAGCAACAATGAAAACAGAGTTACTTTAGCATCAAAATCTTTCACCATCGCAGGGTGAAATTAATTCTCCAAATTAACTAACAGTATGAAAATGTTAATATTTAAAGTAGTGGTTTACTTTACGTTCATGTAATATTTATATTAACAAGAAGTGTTTATGAAAAACATGTAGGCCTTTTTTCATGTAGGATTTTTCCCCAGTTTTTTCGCTCCCTAATACTACAATAGAAGTATGACTTCAAGAGTATTACAAAAGAATAAGATCAGGTTCTATATACAACTTTTCATGAAGAAATTTTCATGAAGAAAATTTGAAATTGTTATTGAACAAATATCATTGAAGCCTTTCTGAAATTTTGCAATTTTTGAACTCATTTCCTCCTTTCAGTTTTCCAACCTTCGAGTTTTCGAGAAACTTCATCAAAAGAATTTTAAGCACTTACACTAAAAATAACAATGTTCTAAGATTTAAATCTTATATCGATATTTAATCACACGTACACGTCTGAAATGTCAAGCTGCCAAATTACTTTGGTTCCAACTTGACTGTACTCTTTGTGAGAATTCGTCTCCCCCAATGCTTGCCAAAAAACTGTGGGGCACCTTTGTGTGCGGGGTTTATCTGTATGTTTTTCTTCCTGTCCGTTCAGTCTGTGTTTGTCTGCCTCCTTTTGCGATATTCCTCTCGGTGTGGCTGTCGGTTCGTCGGCCGCATTTTCCTCAATCCCTGATGGATTTTGTAGACATTCACTAATAAAGAACTTTATCGAAGCTACCGTAGGCGTACAGTTTCCCTTCAACAAATTTGTTTGTTCGCGTAAATGAACTTTAAAGCTTATTTCATTAACACAATGCCCTACAGATGTTCGACGCAAAAGTGGTACACTCTCGTATTTTCGAATGATTGATGAGCAGTGAGGGTGGCTTACCATGAGCAAATATTAGCACGTGTCGAAAGTACGTGTACTCGAACCCACCCTCCGTTCTTAAATGGACTTTCGTCCGGTCGAGAACTTCATTAATATTGCTCTGAACTGTGTTAGGAAGGATGCATTACATTTCGTTCCTTGAGTAAAGATTGTTTCAGCGGTAAAAGTAAAAATTATATTTCTCTGCTTGGGAAATCAAAGTTTTAATGGACGTTTTGTTGATTTTACTAACTGGTATATATATATATATATATATATATATATATATATATATTTGTATCGTGTTACTTTGTTAAAGAACTTGATGTTAATATCTATATATTTTATAAGATGAATTACAACATTTAAGATCGCACTCTGACTTAAACTCTGTAAATTATTTTTTTAGTATGGACACATTTTAAATTAAAAACGGATTAAGTGATTACTTTAGGAGTTAATAAAGTAGAAAGCGTTCCAAACCAAATCATTTTTCGAGAAAGAAGGAAAATTAGTGTTACGAAACTCCTAAAATTCAGGACTTATTTTAAAAGCGCACCCCAGTAGTTATGTCTCCCGTTAGCCTCATTCTGAACCGTCCTTCTCTTACGCTTGGCAAATTTCCGTACTTGCAATTTTTCTCAGGCGCGATAGCAGTGTTTGAACAGGACATCTTAAAAGAAAGCCATTACTTGTAGGCTGCAAGCTGTTTATAAATTCTCCCGCATGATTGGCATCATATTTTCAGACGCTCTTAAGCGGAGCTCGTAAGCCTTGAGTGCAAGGAAGGAGAGGAAGGTAATGGGAACAGAAGCAAAAGGTTGAGTGAAGGCTCGACGAAGATAAAACAGAGGAGAGGTCGCCCAAACGAAGGAAAACGAAAGGGAATAGAATTAGAAACAACCGTGTGATAGTAACATTAGCAGGGTGTAACTTAAAAGAGAAATGCATGAAAATAAACATAAGGACGGTTGTTTGACGTGAAAAATTATAATGAATAGAGCAGACAATGAGCACAAAACATTAGTACGAGTAGTATGTGGTCAACAAAAAAATTAGAAGAAAAAGAGGAAGAAAAGGAAGGAGTTCCCGGGCGAAAAAGACAGTTTCAAAAAGAAGAGATCCTATACAATCGAAAGATAGGGCGAAAAGTATAAGAATAGGAAATTAAGGGGCTTGAGTAAATAAGGTCGGTTGGGAGACGGAGAGGGGTCTGGTGAATATTCTGTTGAAGTGCGAAGCAGTGTGCAAATGCGCGGCGAGTCCGCTCTACATCTGACCCAAGAACCTTCCATTCAACGACGATTGCCCCTCCGGTAATTCTGCTCGGTGTAAAGCGTCGCTTAAGGGCCTTTACTGCCTCCCTGGCGCCTCACCCCCGCCTCCGCCTCTTTCCACCCCTACCTTAATCCTCCCTCCCTCGCAATCCCCCTCCCCTCTCCGTCCCTCCTTGCCGACATCTTCCAAGCATCTCCTTGTATCATCTCTGCTCACTCCAGCGTCCTCCTTCAACCATTTAATATCCCCTCCTCTTCCATCCTGCTTCTTCTCCCATTTCTACTCATCTCTACTTCCCGCCCCCTCCACTCCCCTCTCGCTAACTCTTCAACTTCCAAGCTTCTCCTTGTGTCGTCTCAGCTCACTTTAGCGTCCTTTCTTGCATCTCCTATCCCCTTCCTCTTCCACCCTACTCCCATTCTCTCCATTCCTCCTCATGTCTTCCTCCGTCCCCCTCCACTCCCTTCTCCTCTCCTCTCACCCCAACGTGCCTCTCTTGCTGAAACCCGTGTCTCTTTTCTCTTTCCGCCGAATCCCGTCCTCTCTCCATCTCCTCTTTTATCCCCACCACTTCTCTCCCTCCCACTTCTGACCGCTCTCTCCTCCTCGCCGCCCCCACCTTGCCCCCCGCGCCAAAGCTGTCGCTGGGGCGAGCAGACGCAGGTGTTGGCCCGGAGGTCGATCGCCTGCGATCGATCGAGGAGAGACGCGCGTAAGGGGCTGCACTCGCGCCCCTAGCGGCGCCGGCGCCGCAGCAGGTGTCGATTGCATACGAAATTTCCTTTTTTTGCCGCGAGTGCTTCCTGGAAGTCGTTATTTGTTCGGCGAATAGTGCCGGGCTCTCCCCTTTCAATTCTCTTTGACGCAGAACAAAGTGGATACTTAATCGCAAACATATAAATACCTGCTTACAGAAAAGCGAGTTGTTTTATCAAAGACAATACAGTTTTGGTTATCGCTTTGGAAATTACTGATGAATTACTGAGTGGTGATTGGATTTGTCAATTTTCTCGAAAGCCCTCACGGTATTTATTCACATGTAAAAGATAATTGAAATTTACATAGTCAAAAGAACTTAATGTATCAAAAATAATATTCTTAAAACAGTACACCTTTAATGCAATACCAATAGAATCAACACGGTATGTATTCAAGAAATGAAACGAAATCCTTAAACTTGGGCAATAAAACTATTGGAATAACCCATCCCTGAGTAGGTAATTGATTAGTAGTAAGGCTGTTGTAGGTAATGTCGGAATAGTCCAGCATGATAACAATGTGCAAACAAATCTGAACGTATTCAAAATGTTACGGAAAACGTTTTTAAACAACGCATTGTGGATTTCTTCTGTACCAACGGTAGTGTTAATTATTGTTCACTATTGTTTTTTCAGTGGCTTATTATTTTATATTAGCCTGCAGGCCTGCTTTATATTAGACTTCCCCAATTACAAATGCTACACGTGCCACTAACTACTAACGGCGTTAACATGCGACATGAGTTTGTAACCAGTCATCATTTTCGGTGCTTCAAAGCAGTGTGTCGCGTTCGTATTTGCGAACGGGAAAGTTCGATTTTCCGCTCCGTCGATTTTTATCGCGGCCACGTTGTCGATCGAGTTTGTAAAAATATGATGCGTAAGCTAAGGCATCATTCGTTCCTCCCAAACGCTAAGGCTAAATGCTCCAACGAAGCAACAAGCCCTTTCGGATTCCGATATAAAGTGAGATGAAGTAAACAGGACCATAAATCTCAAGTTAAATTCTGTACTTAGTAATGACAATAACACAACATATATGCCACTTTCACGTAGTCTTTTGTATTTTTATAAATTATGGAAGTGTGGTTTTTTGAAATATCTCTCACGCCGTTAATATTTATATTATTATCGATTTATGTACATTACAGCATTCAGTACAAATTACTGAAAAATTATTGAATAATGATTTGCGGAGTTTCTCGAAAACGCAAATATTTTGGGTAAAACTTACCTTCAAAATGCGCATTTTCAGAAGCGCCTAAATAACAGTAAATACCGCCCCAAGTTTTCCATGTCGGATGCAAGCAAATTTACCATTATAGGACCGAAAACGTGAGAAAATGAGAAAAAATATAGTATGGGCTGTGATAGACAGTGGTCGGGAACAGGATGGGGCAAAACCAACAAGATATACGAAAGCAAGGAAGTTAGGAAACAAAGTAGTACAAAAACGTCTGTGCCATTCCATTGCACCATTAGTTTACTTTGACACCCTTACGTAAAAAGTGAGAGTATTGTAATAGTGCGTCGGAAATCATCGAATTTTCGACACAAAACTCTTAGTGCCGGGTCCTGATCAAGAGAAGGTGGATAAATCTTAAGCATTCTCAAAATTTTCAAAAAAAGGGTCCAAATTTTGACTGAAGAAAATTTGTTTTATGAAGACAGATTTTGAAATGAGGTCTAGTACAATTTATCGAAAGTCAATAATATTTGCGTAATTTTGAACGAACTATATGCAAATTTTAATTTATCTAAACATTTTTAATCAAAAAGGGTACCAAAGTTTTTCCTTTAATTTCTTTCATACGTATGAGAGGGCGTCAAAAATGTTACTATTATCATTTCCGAAAATTGAAAAATGTTAGCATTTCAAAACTGAAGATAGAGATTTTTGCCTTAAAATTTATTCTATAAAATTAGCTCACTCAAGAAGGTTTTGTACATTAAAAAAAATATTTTCGCTTTCTGTTTGAATGAACGGATATTCAAGTATCCCACCAACTATGAGCCATGAGAAAAAATGTCGGAGAACTCTTAACGACTTTAAATCAGGTACTGTACTGAAATCAGGTTTACGTGCCTTGGTCAGTAGGAGCAAAAAAATTAACACACGGTTTCGGAAAATGTATTTCCATCATCAGGGCTGTAGACGTCGAGAAAAAACAAGAAAAATATAAGGCCACATAAAATAAAGAACATCCTGTCAGATACTAATAAACTCTAATTCGATGCAATTCAAGTGAAAACAACTTAGAAGAAATTAATACATAACCATACCTTGCGACGACCAAAAGAATAAACACACTATAAAACAAAACGCAAATAAATAGCTACATTTTCTTAAAGGTATGCATCTCACGGGATGTGAGAAACGTAATTGGTGAAGGTGTACTTCACCAGTTATGTGAAACGAAAAAGTGCTCGTGTAGAGATTCTGGAGCTCAAGAAATACATGAGCAGATTACATTGATTGATAAAATATTTAGTGTCTCTAGGCGCTTCAAATAATATAATCATTAGTACCGTGGGTGTAGTGCATTATATATCTCGAGAAGTGGAGGTGTTCCTTTCACTTTACCGGTGAGATTAGGTGCAAACATACGCGTTGGCTTGCAGGGAATTTAGTCTTCAAATATCTCCCCCAGCGGGTCACCCCCTTCGGCGGGAAACCTCTAAGCTCTTGACTGGTCTCCTGACGTATGAGGTAGTGTAGTGTGTACGCGTGGGAGAAGGAAGGGGTGCATCTCCAAACGTTCACTACCGTTTAAGGGCAAAATCTACCCATATTTCTGAACTAAATCATATATGAACACTTGAGTACTTGATTTCTTCAAAAAGTGTCTACATTATCCTTACAATGAAGCCCGATAGTTTGACTTATCGTTAATGAAAGCACTTTATTTGGTTGAGAAGTTTTCAGGACAGAAAAACTCACGAAGTTCACGTTGAGAAGCACAGTCGTCTCTCTCACCGCTCTCAGGTAAAAATACACTTCTCTATGGAGAGCACACGTGCGATGGCATCTCCCAACAACGATTACACCGCTTGCCCAATCTCTACAACACTCGATGGAACGCGCGGTTTGAGCCTAAACGGAACCGCTACCCCAACGGGGAGAAATCTCGTCCCGCTGACTGGGTCCGCTGCGCCTCTAGGCGTTTACTACCGTCGAGGGGCGAAACCCACCCACATAAAACGGTCCTCCTACGCTGCGAAGCTGCTCTTCGCAAGGTTTTGATGTCTCCCTGCGTTGCGTACAAGAGCGACGGTGTAGGGCACTCGTGCAGTCCGTCAACAGGGGCCTGAGGCCCGCCTTCGGGACGCAGGGACGGGTGACAAGCGCCCTGAAAGAGCGCCCAACAAAAGGGCGTTGGGGAAGAGGGGCGGGGATGCTGAAGAGGTTGCGAAACTAAGGGGGGCGGCGAGTTTGTTAGCGGGGGGAGGGGAATGTGAGCGGAGAGGGCGTTGCTGAGCCGGTTAGCGCCGCGGCTGGAGCGGCCGACGAAATTGTGGGCGGTGGGCGTGATTGATGAGTGATTCTGGGCGCGTCAATTGCTAAGGTTATTAGCCCCGTAAAAGTAGTGTGTGTTTGTTCTTTGAGAGGTGCATCTTCGCCCACTGGGTGGGGAGACACGGCGCCGACCTTCCGTCGCGTAACGACGTTTTCCTCACCCACGTATCTTCCATCAGAGAGGCACCGCCCAAACCGGGACAAACTCTAAGCTATCAACCGGTCTCCCGGCATGTATGGTAATGTAGTGCATGCAAGTGTAAGTGTGTGTAAGTAAGGGTGAGGAGAGAACCAGGAGGAGGAAGGAAAGATCGAACGCGGTCTTTGACCCGTTTGTTAGGTACTGCTCCAGCATTCGCCTGGTGTTGATTGGAGAAACCAGGAAAAACTAGCAATCAGAGCTGCCGACCTCTACAAAGCGAGTTGATTTGACGTAGCTCTCTAGCTAGTGTCGAAAATCCTGCCACCGTCGGGAATCAAAGACAGAGCCTCCCGGTCAGTGGCACTGCAATGATACGAGTATCAGTTGATGCGTTGAGCCACTTCTCCCTGTTCGGGTGTGACGGGCCGGGGAGGGCGAAATGGTCGACAGCGGTGGCGGGGGCACGGGGTCTGCGGGAGCAGCAGAGGTGATGAGGGCGCTGGGGGCTGGAGAGGCCGGCGGGTCGGTGGGGGTGGCAAGGACGGCAGGGGAGACGGGGGCGACGGGGATGGCGGGGGGCGGCTTGTGTCAGGAGTGGCTAAAAGGCGAGGGGGGGGGATGGCGGGGTGCCTCCCCCCCCCGCTGTCGATTTTGCCGGCGCTCGAGTATCGATGCACTCGTGCGTTGTGGGCCGATGCGGTGGCTGGGGAGCAGCACAGATTGAAACGTAGCGCTTCGGGGAGCTTGAGAGGCTTCCCTGAACTGAATTGAATATTAATGCAGGTCACACATCCTCTCCGAGGACGTATATTTGTTTATTTCTGTACGTTTATCTGTTTGAAAGGCTTCGGCTAGTAGCACCACGCGAAACATAACAAGCTCCGCGTAATTCGTAAATGAGAATAGCTCGATTTTGTTGAATGTGTGGCTTATCTTGTTACTAGCCCAAACCCTTCTAACTTCTTTCATCCATTTCTATGTGCCGACTCTATTATCAAATGGTATTTGCTTCAAAACATCGCCATTGATTCTTCAAAGGAGAACGGTGCATTCGTAATTTAACTTCTTAGTAATTTCAGCTATGAAAAGTAGTTATCGTTAATGATGTTCTTGTTGTCAAGTTGTAATTTTGAGAAAATAAAATATTGTTGTGCAAATTGTGCAAAAAATATACCTTTTAACATTGTCAGTATGCAACATCAAAAATACTATAATGAGTAACAATTGATCACTAAAAAATATCTATATACTAGTAATATTTTTATTGTAAGCATTCAGAATATATACATTTTATGAGAACCACATTTGTGGTGGAATAAAGATTTTGTGATAAATTTGTGTTTCGTTCGAAAATAATATTCAATACATTTCTTGTCTCAATACTATTATGGAAGAAATTATCGAATTAGTACTACTGTTTTGACGCAAATATTTACTGTACGTTACTGCAAAGAGATACTGTAAAGATTCACTAAGAATCGTTTCGGATGAAAAGCGTTGTTGTTCGGAATGAAAAGTGTATTTATATCTTTTAATCAGTTTCCTTTCCGTTGCCTTCCAAAACAGGAAAGGTGGTTTAGGACATCAACTGATGTCACGTAGCGTCTGAATCCTGACGGTGGCAGAATTTTCGCCGCTAGCTAGATAGTTAAGTTGAGATCAGCCGCTGTTTGGAGGTGAATTCTAAAGGCCAGCTGCTCTGATCGGTAGTTTTCTGTGGTTTCTCCGATCAACACCAGACGAGTGCGGCAGTACCCTAAAAAAAGAGGACACGCACCGCGCGCGAACTTTCCTTCCTCTTGCTTGTCATTTCCAGTCGGGAACTTAGATTGTCTGGCTGGGGGCGGTGCCCCGCTGGAGGACACGTGATTGGAGAAATCCCCACAAGCGGCCGATCTCGCCACCCAACGGGGAAATCACCACCTCCTCCGTTTAAAAACATGCATTGCACTTATGAGATCAACGAACTTGTCAGTTGATTCGCCCGAAAACACCAATCAATCAATAAATCAATCAAACAAAGAATCAATCATATCCTTTACTTTATAACTTTTATTACCCAACTAATCCGTTCCTCGCAGTCGAAATTTAAAATTAACCTCATTCCAGTTTGCTCGAGAATCAACACAACAGCTTCCCGAGTTTTTCTGAAATTGTAACAGCTGAAATTTGCAGAGGCGCTGCTGCCTAGCGCGATACCATCCAGCAAGCGCTGCGCGGTAGGCGCGGGGCCGCCTCTCGGGATATTACGCGATGATGCATATTCCAGGCCTCACTGGCAACGACAGCGCGCCGGGCTCTTCCCCTCCCGCCGGGAGAACACAAAACCAAATTAGTCGCGGCCGCTCTCCGCGGCCTTCGCGTGGACTGGCGCGGCGAGCGGGAGGACAGAGGAAGCTGGACGGAGAGAGGCGGGGATGGTCGGGAAGGGAAGTAAAGGAAAGCAAGGCTGGTTGGGTTAGGTTAGATCAGGTTACGAAGGAAGCGAGGCTGGTTATGTTTGATTGATTCATTGCTTGAATAGTGATTCTCGGCACGGCAACTGCAGAGGTAATTAGTTCCGCAAGTGTAGTGCATGTTTTTTAATGGCGAGTGGTGACCTTGTAGGTGCTGAACTACGTTGGCTTGCAAGGATTTAACCCCAATCGGGTACCTTTCAAAATAGTGGCACCGCCCAAGTAGTAAGCTCTCGACAGGTGTGATAGTGTAGTGCATGTGAATGTAAAGGATGAGAATAGGATAAGGTGGAGGAAGGAAACATTTCGCGCAGTCTGTAGCCCGTTTGTCAGGGTACTGTTCCGACATTCGCCGGTTGTGTATCGGAGAAACTACGGAAAACTACCGATCAGATCAATCAGCTTCTAGAATTTTCCTCCGGGCGGCAGCTGAATTCGACCCAGCTGTCAAGCTAGTGTCGAAAATCCTACTACCATCGTGACTCCTACGTGAACACTCCATCGTGAACACTACCCCCCCCCGGTCACAAGCACTGCAATAAAAGGGCTGGTTGGGATAGAGCGGGGTATTTGGGGGGGTGAGAATCAGTGACGGGAGAAAGGTCGGAGGCGGACTGTTGCCAAACAACTCGGGTCGGATCGAGTAGGAGAAGGAAGACCCCGTGTAATAGAAACTATATTCGGTTAAACAAGAGCTACATAATTAATATACACACATGGGACAAGGATGATCATAGTGGGGAGGGTCAAACTACGCTGGTCAAAGCAGGGAGAGGTAGCGCGAGATTATTTAGGGATGGAAGGGGTCGAAGTGGAGAACGTATTGAAACGGGTCGCATTGGAACGGGTCGTATTGATGCGGGAATATCGT
>BOPP01000038.1:4433982-4448104 GCA_017312745.1 Gryllus bimaculatus
AGGATGATCATAGTGGGGAGGGTCAAACTACGCTGGTCAAAGCAGGGAGAGGTAGCGCGAGATTATTTGGGATGGAAGGGGTCGAAGTGGAGAACGTATTGAAACGGGTCGCATTGGAACGGGTCGTATTGGAACGGGTCGTATTCATGCGGGAATATCGTAGTAGGGTGGAGAGAAAAGGTGCCAAGGGGCGTAGCTGGGAGGGTTCGAGACGGAGGTGGGGGTGTTGAGCCGTTCGGAGCGTGTAGAGACGGGACGGAATAGGGAGAATCCCGGCGGTGCGACGTGGGGAGATACGGAGATGATCAGAACGTGGAGATGCGGGGAAGAGCGTAGCTGAGAGTGTGTGAGTGGAACGCAGTGGAGTTGGGATGGTCAGAGCGGCGCGAATTGGAACGGGGAGGGGCTGGGCTGGGCTGGGCTGGGTAGGGTAGAGCAGAGGGCGCCACGGGGCTCATGTCACTCGGGGCTGTGCGAGGCCGAGCCGAGTGTCCCGGATGCATCCCTTGAGTGCCTGGGCCAGAGTTCGAAGCCCGACCTCCTCCCAGAGAGGTCGCGCGAAGGGCAGCGGTACATTGCCTGAATTGCGGACGCTCGTTCCAAATCCGCCGGGAGAGGATTGAGAGTTGACGGGAACTTTGATGCGATTGATTTGCGCCTGGCTGGGACGCAGGAGATGTGGTAAGCTGAATCAATTTCAAATATCTGTATCTAGCTGACAGAAAAAATATTTGTGGGAGAGAGGAACATTTATTTTTTATGGCTACTGGTGATGATATTTATTTTAATTGGCTCTCTGTATGTGTCCGTTAAACAGCAAACACCCCTTCCCTTCCGTCGTCCATAAAGAGGGAGAGACAAGATAAATCACATCGTAGTCTGGATTATGGAAATAACTGCTTGAGTTACGTCTGTGCATGTCAGCAACAGTTAGTGTCAACTGTTGGCGGATTTCCATTGATCATCATCATCATCATCATCATCATCATCATCATCATAATAGTAGTCGTCGTCGTAAGTATTATCTTCAAGGACCTCCGATGGTCATTCAGTGTCCATATGGTGGTGTAGGGGTGGGTATTTTCCGCGCACATATTCTTGAGTCCTCATTTTGCTTGGCGCGAGAGAAGATGGGGTTTGCTTATTTCGCTGTCAGGAGTGGTATATTAATTATGTAGCTCGTGTTTAACTGAAAATAGTTTCTATTACACGGGACCGGATATTTTTCTTAATCAGATTTTTGGCAACACGCTCGTTGCTCTCAATTAAGTTAATTCAACTGTTAGTAAAAGAGTGGGGATAGATCTTTCGAGCTGAAGAAAACGTGGTCGTGTAATACGGGGAGGTGAGCAGAGACGTAGGTGTAGGGTAGGCGTAGGCGGAGGGGTAGACAGATGGGTAGGCGGAGACATAGGCGGAGGGATAGGAGGAGGGGTCGGCGTAGGTAGAGGAGTGGTATCCGTGGGCCGCATCGTGTGCTATCTCGGGGCTGACGCAAGCCGACACCGCGTGACGTGGGTGAGCGTGCGTCGTCAGGATCCCCTCGTGGACTTACAATACCTCTCATCCACCGATGAAGTTAAGACCCTCTAGTGAATATGATTTCGGGAGATGTGGACTGGCTTATGTGGCTCAACTGATGTTAATGCAGTGCCTCTCACTGGAAGCTAGGGTTCAAGGCCCGCCGGTGACAGAGTTTTCGAAATTAGCTTGTAGCTAGATCGAATTCTGCCGCTGCCTAGAGAAGAATTCTTGCGACCGGATACTCTGACCGGGAGTTCTTCGTGGTTTCTCAGATCAACACTAGGTAAATGCCAGAGCGGTTCCTTAACGGTCCATGGACCGCGAGCGATCTTCTTTTCTCATCCTTCTTATACACACATCTTGCTTATACTCGCTTACACTTAAGGCAGCTCCGCGCATTCGGCATTCGCCAAGTTGCGTTCACCCAATTTCGAGCAGCAATGTGCTCGGCGAATGTTCACTCCTTTGGTGTGTCCTAAAGCCCGACACGCAGTGGGTAGGGCGAATGCCGAATGTTCTGTACTCGGCGAATCGTAAGCAACCCGTCCACACTACTCAGGATTCGGCGAGCGGTTGCTCGGGATTCGCCGAATTCCGCGTGCGTGGAGCCGCCTTTACATTCACTACACTATCTCACATGTCGGGAGACAAGTTGGTCGCTTGGTGCAAGTTCCTGCTGGGGAGATGCCGCGTTAGGGGATACCTGGATGGGAGAACCCCGCCAGCCAACGTGTTCGTCGGATCCCATCAGGAGGAGCAGGATACCGCCACCACCCGTGAAAGCAACATGCTCCACACGTATGGGGCTAATGACCGTAGCCGTTGACGCGCCAGGAAACTTGTAAAAATCAATCAGTCAAAGAGCATTGTTGGTATTGTGGTGAGATATCATTGACATTTGCAATGAAATAATTATGAGTAATCATTGCCAACAATTTTTATTACAACAGCAGCTTTTGATGGCTTAGCAAACGACTACATTGTTTTGTAGCTTCTACATAGCAGAAAAAACAACTAATTCGACGTAGTCATTTTGTGGCTTCCATACGGCAGGAAAAAAACAAAAAACAGAAAAAAATAATGAAAGATGGCTAAGTCATCGAAAGTTGCTATTGTAATAAACAATATTGTGGGCAATGATGACTCATATATTTATTTCAATCAAAGAGTAGCTGTCACGGAAACCCTTGGAGGGACTGGAGCCGCTAGAGCCCAATTACGTAATGGGAGTCTCCACCTATCGCGAACCGTGTGCGCCACCAGGGCTCGCCGTTTGTTGTTCGGATTGCGTTTAGTCGATGATGACCGGTGCATCAAAGTGAACGTTAAGCGAGCACGTACCGATCGCGTGCTCTGTGTTCTTTGTACTTCGAACCTACGCTAGTTGCGCGCTCAGTTCGCGATGGAAGATTGTCCAACTACGCGAATAAAAGCTGGTAGAAGGGTGGGGCTGTCGGTGGCTCACGCTCTATAGCTCGATTAAACATTCTAAGCGATTGACAGTTAGGTGTGTGTGTGTGTGTGTGTGTGTGTGTGTGTGTGTGTGTGTGTGTGTGTGTGTGTGTGTGCGATGGTGCCATTCACTCTGGCGATAGGCACGTGGTTGCAGCAGTCCAATCGCGGCCCCACACACGACAAGCTCTGGGTTGTTCAGTTATGACACATGGGTTACTCATTATGAGGTTTAGTTAATGTTACGTTAAATCAATTAACATTATTGTAAAAATTATAAAACTTGCATTTTATATAGTTTGTTGACTACGGCAATATACATATTACAAACCTAAGTGCATTCTGTTTACTTACAATTTGCATGATAATTTTTTTCGACGAACATTTATAGTTCGATAACAGTAGTTGGAGCGGCAGTGGAAAACAGTCATAACAGGCAGAAGACCCCGGCCTTTCAGATAACAAACTAAAGATACGATAACCTATGAGAGCGCGGAGTAGTATTCTACCAACACTGAATCAAGCTGACGAGCATTCATATTATGTTCATCAACGAGCTTTCACAAGTCTGTTGTGAAATCGTTAAAAATTGAAGCTTCAAATTGGTTAACTACTCTTCCGCAACTCGGAAGTTGTCATCTCCTCAGAAATTTTAATTGGATTGCAGTGTGAAGACCCGCTTTATACGCTTTCTTTTGAGGAACAATTCGGGTAGTTTTAAATAGGAGCTACTTCGCGAGGTCGAGTTCAGTCGCTGTCTGGTGACAAATTCTAGCGGCCGGCTGCTCTGGTCGTTAGTTCTCCGTGGTTTCTTCAGTCAACGTCAGACATATCCTGGGGCACTACGCTAAAAAACGAGCCACGGACCGCCCGCCCTCTCACCTTCCTCTTCCTTCTTCTATTTTCACCCCACGCACTACACTACCACTACACTAACATGACGGAGGACCGGTTGGGAGCTTAATTCCGACTAGATCGGGGCCCCGCTGTTGGGAGATACCTGGTGTGAGATATCTGGTCGGGGCCCCGCTAGCCGGCAGGTAGGTCGGCCCCGGATATCACCATCCAGCGGTGGAATATCACTGCCACCAACACCACCACACCACCACTATCACCGTCACCACCACCACTATCACCGACTCCACCACCGCTACCACCGTCACACCACCACCTTTACCACCACCACCAGCACAGCAGCAGCACAAGAAGAAGAAGAAGAAGAAGAAGAAGAAGAAGAAGAAGAAGAAGAAGAAAGCATGCACTACATTTGCGGGACTAAATGTCCTTGGTAGTTGACGAGTGCGAAATTACCAATTTTGTCAAAAGCGCGCATGCGTACAAGGGTTCTGCCGCCTCAGAAGCCGCTGTGCGAACGCTCGTTTGCTAAAACTCAGGTAATCGTTCATCCAAAGGAAGCTTACAAATAAAGTTTGGGAAATGCTCAACGACTTTTGCGATTTCTCGTGAATCGTCATACGGTGTCTCTTCATTTCATTCATCACGTAATTTACTTCGAGGAGGATTTATATTCCGGCACATCTTTTTCTAATTTCATCGCTCTTTTTATAACCCTTCGCCGCATTTGCGGTCGGTCGCTGCTGTTGTTTTGTGTCCTCGTTTTGCCACTCACTTTGAAGGGTTGCGTTGCCTGTTAAATAACAAGGGACAGAGTACTATAAAACGTGTCGGAAATTTAAAAGTGAAAATGTACATGGAAAGCATCTTTGTCTGCTCGAAGTGCTGGAGTATATTTACCAACAATTGCCAGCTTTTGGCGTTGCTAGTAATGCAGCACTGCTCACATCCGAATTTCTAAAAATGTTTTTTTTTCTCAATTGTATTCTCTTTAGAAATAATTGCATGATTGTAAATGTATGATAATTTTGCATTTATTAACATTTAGAGCGATCTGATTATGATTTATCGTATTTAGAAGTATTTTTCTTTTAGTATTATTTTTTCTTGCATATATTATTGTTTCTTCACATCAGCAATCATGATGGATATCTGCCGTTGTCGTTCCTCCTTAATACCCGTTTCCATGTGATGCTATCTGATTTGATATACTTAAGATAATTTTATCTCTATTTTCTATAAACGTTGTCATTTTGTCCGTGACTGATGTGCTTAATGTTCTTTAACGTTTTTTTTCAAGAAAAAACTTTTTATGACGAACAACATGTTAAAATTAATTAATTAATTAAAGAATTTCATGAATTCTGTGTACACATTGGCTTACGTGCATTGAATAAATTTACGTATTATGTTTTACCCGTAATTATGTATAATAAATAGGTAATATTTTATTTGTTACTTAGAAGAATATTTGGTGATAGTGTTAATTGTGAATATGTTCGCAATTTCCGTTGAGTCCAATATGCATATAAATTGTAATTTATTTGTTTGAACACCTAATTCGCTGCACTATCTGCCATATTGTTTTCAGCACTTCACAACTCATTATCATCGTTTCACGAAAAGCACATAGATAGCCTCTGAAGCGCACGGTATAAATATTGTAATGATCGGGGGGCGGGGTCGTATGTTTCTTTGTGGGCCCCCCGGTTGGGAAATCCGTGCCTCGGGAGCCCTTTGCCCGTCTCCTTCCTCCGTGGGCGGAGATCTCTCGCGGAATCCCGCAGAATGAGAGGGCTCTCGAGGGAGATTTGGCCGCAGCCCGAGGCGCCCCCGGCGGTGCATTATGCATTGACGGAGGCGGAAGAAAGCCCGCAGCTATAAATGCCCGTTTTTGTCGTGTTGCCGGCTCCGCTCCTGCTTTCGGGATCTTTATTCGATCTTGTCGTTATACCGGTGCTTCTGGGGCCATTGACGAAAGGCGTTTGCGAAATTTCGCTTTCTTTAAGCCACTCCCCCTGTTTTTGGTAATAACTCGTAACGGTTACAAACAACTCTTAAACGTTTTATTTCGGCTTCCCATGCCCGAATTATTGACTATTGCACCGTGATAATGGGTCTATTTACATTTCACTACTTGCTCGTAATTTTCTGTGTGTAAATGTATCTTTCCTCGTATCTTCATTAAAATTGTTATTAAGTGGTGTATGTGTTAATGTTTATTTTTTTAAATTAATGTTAAATTTAAAAAAAAATCAGGATTATAACTCGAAACAGAATTTTCAATTAATTCATTTTAAACATTCGTTAACAATTTAGTAAACGTTTTTATTTGTAACATGAGATAATATTTATTTTAAATTGATAGAAAATTGTTTATGCGAAAAGTGTCTGTGAGCAACTCTATTTTTATAAATTCCGACCTCCCTTCTTTTTCGTCACAACATTCCAATACTTCTAAAAGTTAACGTAGTTTTGAAATCATGGTCTTTTGTGGTCGTGAAAATCAACTAAGGGCTGTCGCTTCTCTTTATTGAAGGGGAGGGTCCTTCCTCAGGGATCGCTTAGTATCCCTCACTAATCCATTTCCGCGTCGCTCCGTCTGCAAGAAGGGCATGGCAATCAGGGGCATGAGGTAGCTTAATGGGGAAGGGAAGGGGTATAGTGTAGTGGCGAGGAGAGGCACAAACAGGTGAGAAGCAGAGGTGGGAAAGCGGTGAAGGGTGGGGACTGTAGTATGACGGTCAGGGGCGTGGGAGATGCGAGGCTTGAAAGGGCGTTGGGGGTATAATATAGCGGCGAGAGGCGGGAGGGTAGCGTGGCGGGGAAGTGAGAGGCTGTGAGAGTGGTGGGGCAGCGGGGCGGTGAGGTGAAGAGCGTGGCGTTGACGGTTGTGTGTGAGCTTGGCGGGGAAGGGCGATGCAGCGAGGGCTGTGTGTTGTCGAGGGCCGTGGGGTTGCTCGGTGATGAGGGAGTGGGAGTTGCGTGGCGAGGACGGGCGTGGCGAGTGAGTAGTGGGAGTGAGTAGTGGAACAGAGTGGTTAGTGCGGTAGCGTGGCGGTGAGGGGAGTAGAGACAGATAAGAGTGGTTAGTGAGGAGGGTAGCGGAAAGCCGATGAAGAGCGGGGAAGCGGGGGCAGTGGTGCGGGGAGAGACCAGAAGGGCAGAGGACGCAGTGTGGCGCACGGCGTGCGGCCTGGGGCGAGTGCTGCGAGACGAGGCGCTCCCGCCTGATAAAAACACGCCCATTAGCATTGCCCGGGGCCCGCCCCGCCCCGCCCCCCGGTGAAAGGCTGTGTGGGGCCGGCCGGGGCGAGGGGAGCGCTGCTAATGGAGCGTTCGCCGCCGCCGCCGCTGCGTTGCCGCCCTCCGCGCCGTGACCGCCCAGCGCGACCCCTGGCTGCCGGCCGGCCCCGCGCCGTGGTCTCAGTTTTCCGCCTCGCAATGCTCCCGTACTGGATGGATATCGGACAGAAAAGCTGTGTATACTTCGATTTTAAACATGAAGCCTGTTGACAGTTCGTCGGCTGTGACGGTGTCATCCAAGCAGGAATTTGAACATCACTATAATGACGGCACTTCAGTGACGTTCAACCTTCCGATTGGATGACACCGTCACAGCTGATGAACTGTCAACAAAACTTGTGTTTTAATCGAAGTATAGTTAGATTGTTCGACCGTCAATGCCGTAATACCGTTTGTTCCTAGTTCCGTTCATTCATTCATTCATTCATTCATTCATACATCATCCACTCACATTCCTTATCTAATATTGCATAAATATATATTCTTGTTACACTAATTCCATACCTCCACTTTCTTCCATTAATAATTTTATTTCATTAGGTTGTTTAGGCAGTTCAATTGGAAACCGAATCGTTGTAGTCGCCACAGAACCTCCTCCTTCTGCCGATGATGTCGATTAAGCTCTACCTTCTCTTCGCCTTTGGGCCACATCACTCTAGATGCAATTGCATGGGGGCCACCTTCAACTTTACGTTTAATTGCTTCATTTATTTCGCGGTCTGGAATCGTGGTTTAAGTTTACGTACACCAAATTACTAGGAATATTTGAGTTCAAAACGTGTGCGCTGCGGTGTTTCTCCGCTCCCCATGTTTTTCCAGCCACTCATTGAGTATGGTCTGTCGTTATCATTGTATGATGAAGAATGTCGTCACCAGCAGTGTTCGTAAACTCCGAAGACTCCATAATGTATTTATTCGCTTGGGATTAGGTTTGAGGAAAACGGCACAATGGTCTTTGTTCCGGACTCAAACACGGCCACAGTCACAATTCTTTAGATCAGCATTGAAGTTGACGTGAACATATGATTATTTATGTGTGTATATATTTATGTATTTGGCATTTTAAGGTTAGATGTTTAAGATTAATACTTCTGCCAGCTAGCTGTTTTCTCACGCCTGGCCTCTGTTTTATTTATTATCCACGTCTGGGGGTAAGAGAGGCGTGTGGCAAGCAAGATGTTTTCCCGGCACAATACCTAGCTTTCTTGCCTGAGCATTCCCCTGCTCACACACCTATAGAAACTGCGACGATTTGAATTAAAAATCTACTGCTGTATTTTGTCCCGACCGGCCATAATTGATGATTAGCTGGAAATCATGAGAAAAAAGATAGATTAATGCCAGAATGGCTAGAAGGGAAAACGTAGAATCCCACGAAAACCACTCACGAACATAATTTATGAATAACAAATTCTACACGGAATGACATGGATTTGAACCCCACCATCCAGACATGGGAAGCTAACGCAGCGGCCCATGCGCTACGGGTCTTCCTGCTCTCTGAAACCGGGTGTCATGTGCAGTTTTAGGGGGCCCCGTGTTACGTGCTGGGGAGGTGGCAATGGTCGGCAGGTTTACGAGCGAGACGGGAAAGCGGCGGTGTGGCACGTGTGACCTGGGACCGGGGCCGTGGCGGGGCGGGGCGGCGAGTGTGTCTGACGAACGAGAAGTGACGTGGAAGGTAAGAGTCGGAGCGGGGGAAGAGAAAATGCTGCTACCAAATTGACGGAGACCGCACCGTTAGGAAACTGTACCCAATACAGTCTCTGATGGACAAGTCGTAATGTTCGAGTACCGACGGTGGCGGATTTCCGGTACTAACTTCATTGCTGGGTCGGATTTAACCAGTATCTGGAGGAGAATTCTAGCGGACGGCTGCTCTCGTCGATAGAATTACGTTCTTTCTAGTATCAGTATTAGTTCTTTCCGCCTCCCTCATCATCATCATCATCATCATCATCATCAGAATTTTCAGTTATAACCTTCTCTCTCTCTCTCTGACACCACGGAATCAGTACTTATTGCCGATGATCTCTCCACCTTTTATGTGAAAGACATTTAATTCCAGCAACTCTGACTGTCGTCTTCCAACCCTGCTTTCGCCTTCCCGTTCTCAGCCCGCCTCATTCTGTATCATCACGAATCCACCCCTAGTACTTTATCCAAAGATGTATTGCGATTTGCATTAAACATCTAGTTCATCCTATCAGAATTAATTTTGAAAAATGTGTTCGTAGAAGTTTTTTATGTCAAGAAACTATGTTCCAAATTTCAAGTTCGTTTCTACATTCAACAGTTTTGTTCCTGCGTTTTTCCTCCCAAACAATTACTCCTCGTGTACTAAAAAATGACATAACGTCCAACGATGTTTATTACTTCAGAATTGTAACCGTTTAATTGCTCGAGTAATGGACTATTATTCGAGAGATCGTAGCGGTAGGGACGGATAGGCTGTTTGTAGATGATTGTGATGGAAAATTAGCTATAAATTATAATAATAATAAAAACATCCGCAAGGTAATTGCTTCTCCCCCGCCCCAATTCCACTACGCGTTCTACTCATTCAACACGAAATAGTATTCCATCACTCTCGGCCTCGACATTATCACCTTGGCAGTTCAGGGAGCAAATGCAAGAGGTTGCAGGATACACAGAAAGTATGTCATAAACTGTGGAATAAAATGAAAATTTTAGTTCAGGAATGTCCCTTTTACTTCCTTAGCTTGGGCAGATTTTATGGTGCAACTACATTTTGTAATGCCAGGATACAGTATGTATACATTACAAATCTGCCTTGAAATAGCATCAACGGGATTCACATGCCATGACAATGGCGTAGAGTCAATGGATGCGAGTGACGAGTCACATCCCTTCATTATTCGGTTGATTTTATGATTTCTAATTTTACAGTACATGTTTCTCATTTTCTCTAAGCAAAAATATATTGTCCTTTCTTTGGGCGCTTCAGACTACTTTATCGGTTTACAGTACCCCTGTGTAACCCCTTTTGTAACACTGTGGTTTCCCGTAAGAGAATCACATTCGTTCCCTATGCTATATTCTGCTGCAAAGCTAATGGCATTTGAGAAGGTTGCCTACTGGGTGTACAAGCACAAATCACGTGTCTGATGCGATTTCCAACCGCATCTTGTGAACAAAGTTCGGCTCCAAAATTTTCATTGTTTGGACTTCAAGAGCGGTAGAATATGGACTTGGCCGAAGTACTTCAACTTTTATTCACCAGGGGGTAGTTGCTTATATAGCAGTTAAACATCTCATTAGTATAACTTTTTCTTCACACTTCTACGTAATGTTGTTCGTAAGTTCTTCTACGTAAGTTCGAATTTTTGACAATTAGTGTGAATTGAGGCTTTTATGATATATAAAAGCAAACTATTCATCTTATCTTCTATACCGTTTGCAGAAAACGCATCAAGAAACTGAAACTTCGTACACAGCCTTCCGTTGCTAAAGGCTGTGTACGAAGTAAAAAGTAAGATGAGACATACCTCAACTCATTAAAGATAATCTAAACTGTGTATCAAATTAGCCCCACTTGATGGGGATAATGAGACCCCTAAATTGATGGAGCTAAATGAATACGGTTTAATATCTCTATGAAATTTGATTGAGAACCAACGAGCGGGCTACAGTGACACACTATTGGGTCTAGTGTCTCAACACCATATTTTTCATTTTTTAAATATTTTTCTCTGCCCAAATACTGTAACATTTTGAGTTTCTGCTATTTTGTCATTAACAATAGAATATACTTCCTAATATTTGCTATTTTTTGTTCATTTTGGATATCAATAAGTAACAGTATAATGACGTCTGAGTACCAGATTTCAGTAACTAGTGAAGGCAACCGTTGCCAAACTATTTGCTACTTTTTATTGCATCCCCTATCCGATCTTTCAGGAGACGTCACTGTATCATGGACAAAACATCCAGATGCCCGAACCACTTCATTAAGTCACGAGGGTTCTGATGAATAGTTTTTTCGTTCTGATGAATCGTCAACGATCTTCTGTTGCTGATGATAAAATTTTCGGGGCAGATTTTAATAATTTTCAAATATTTGCGGAAGTCAATAAATATTAGTGGACAAATATTGTATCATGTAAATCACACATTCATCTAAATATTTTGGCAGAAACTGCTGTAGGAATCTTCAGAAGAAAATGAAATCACATAATCTTCATAATTATTTCAGTAAGACATATACATATTCTGAGAAAAGTTGACATTTTTACGCATTGATAGAATTTTCACAATAAAATTGAAATGGTGCTTACTTAACCACTTATCTACACAACAACTAATTCGAAAAGCTACTATATTTTCTAAACAACAAGCAATGAAAGATTTGTGTCACTTTTTCTTCTCCTCGTGGATACAAAGTCGCACTGTAAGGCTCAGGTCCTCGCCCACCAAATAGCTCCAATTATTACTCCCGCCCACGGAGGACCTCATGACAGCCGACATTGCCGTTGATGCTACATTGATTATTCCATGGCTGTCAGAGCTCCGTTCCCTTTCTGCGATCAATACCACAGTATTTTTCATCGACAAGCAGTAAATAAAATGGTCGAGTTTCATTCCTGTAAAACCTTCATTACTTTCATTTTTCAAGTATCTTCGTGTAATTCTCTTCTATTCATTGCCTCGTTAATTATGTATTTTCAGCAATTCTTCAGTTGTTCTGCTTTCATTCTTCAGACTGGAAGCCTTAAGGAAACTGCTCCTGAAAAACCATTTTTAGTCGTATCCATGACATCGTAACCAGTATCATTACTTCCAATGTTCAGATTATTCTTTGAACAAGGTATTTCGTGGTAATAGTTTCATTCATTGCAAGAAATTTCTTCTTACGTAATTACTTCGAAACAAAGGAACAACGAGCTGGTGAACCATGAAATAGATAACTGTTTCAAGAAGGAATACATCTATTAACTCTGACAAAGATTTTTATGCAGGAGAAAAGGCGGTGGCATAAAGTCGGAGAGAATTGTTATTCTGAAAATAAATAGTTATTGAATCTTTTTGAATTCTAACTATGGGCGACGCTGATCGGTAGTATTTCTATGGTTTCACCGATTAACACCAGGTGAATTCCGGTGCAGAGAAACAAACGGTCCACGGACCGCGCGCTCCTCACTCTTCCTTGTCCTATCCTCACCCTCCTTACGAACTCAAACAATCAGGTGCTTGCTCTACACTACCACTCTTTATCGGAGAAGGTCACCGCGTGGCCGGCATCGGGTCTCGCAATCGAGATAAAATATGCACTATACTTCCGGGACTAATGACGTTAGTAGTTGACGAGCCCGGAACCACTAATCAATGAAGAAAAATGAATGTCATTCTTGCTGTTCGTGATAAACCTGGGAAAATAATAATATCGTATAAATGGGAAAATAAATATCGAGTTTATTGATTCAGATTCGAAGTTATGCGCGAAAATGTTTATTATCCGTTCAATTCAGACAATGAAATTCTAAGAAACATTCGTTATATTTTCCATAAAAAGAAAGCAAATTTTAAAACCAATGCCTCATCAACTTCTCGTTCGAAGTTATGTTATGTATTTTATAACGTTATTTTCTGAGTGACTTTGGAGACAATTTTTGTTCACGTATTAAAACGATTCTGAAGAAAATCGGGTAGTTAGGAGATTTTATTTCCCATATATTTCTGCTTCCGTTTCTTCGTGTGATTTATCTAAAAGGAAGAACTTCATTTTTCTTCTTTCTCTGTATTGTATCACGATTTATTTTTAGAGATTCAGGGAAGGATGACATCAACAGCACCTGCAACGTTTGTATCGATTTCTCTCGTGACAATGAAATATCGTGCAGTTTCCCATTAATCAATTAGTCCATTGTGTAATAGAAAGTTGGGAGAGAAATATGTACAATTTCATAGAAATATTTTATTTCAATTACGTCAATTGTGTTTGGGACTACATTACTAGTAGTGGAGGAGGGAACGACATTTCGAATTAGATAGCTATATCCACCTTTGTGAAACACTAACAATTGATCTCATTTTTAAAATTCAACTTAATAATCACCTTGAAAGGAAAAACTTTGTTATATTCCTCTCATAATCAATTTTAATCAATTGTTAATGAATTCACCGGCTGAGATGGCCCAGGGTGTTAATTAATATCACAACGTCAGTGATAAGGAGGTTCTAGGAGCCACGTCCAGTCTCTGGCAGAATTTTCGCTATTAGCTAGGCAGCTAGGCCCAATTCAGTCGCACAAATTCGTGAAAATAACTCACATTTTCGAAACAATGTACATAACATTTTTTCAAAATCTATCTTTAAAACACAGATTTCATTAACAACAAATGTCTTTTTCAATATTGTAGCTGGGTGAATCTTTTGGTAACCTATGAACATACAAATTAATGAAACAAGACAGAAATTGAAAAAAATGGTTAAATACAGGATATTCATATAATGCTATTTAATTTTTTTATTGTATGCGTTATATCTGTTCTTCCACATTCATCTTGTAAAGTAAAGTACTGAGTAAAATGCTTGGTCCAATGCCACAGAATCTAACGGCATGTCCGTAAAGTTAGCATACTCACTTATAAAATTAAAAAAAGAGTATCCTAGGATTTGTAGTAATTAAGAACTAATTTATACACAAATTTAAAAATTTTGAACCGAAGCACAACATCAACATATACGTTTAAGAGTGGGTACGCAACCCACTCTAGACCGTTCGTTAATTTGCAAATGATCATCCGGGTGTCGCCGCGTCGAAGTCAACCAGATCAGCAGACTAGCCCTGAAAAAGACCATGACAAGATGGTCGAAATTTCGGCAACACCCAGACGGCCAAGACCATTTGCGTGCCTCTGGCCGCTGAGGCACAAGACTCCACCATCCGTGGATTTGCCCTCTCGCTGCCGAAGGAGCGGCGAGAATCTGGGACTCGCGGCACGGCGCGGCGCGGCGCGGCGCG